>JAYMTF010003747.1:0-14531 GCA_036897485.1 Pelargonium nanum | reverse complement strand
CTGTAATATTCACAATCCATGGTATTTTACATTCCTCGAACCAAACGATACCTAAGTGGGTTTATCAAATACTGAAAGTTATTGAAATATAATATTAAAAGAATAGATGAAGACTTCAACTATAAGTCTGAGCTTTTAGTTGACTTAGTTCTCTAACAAAGATTTTAAAATTACTAACTAAATTGGTTCATTAGTTTGTATGGACGAAGACGCCTCTATGTAGATTCAGCTAAAGGATGAGAGTATGTTTTGTGCAGCCATAGCCACATAAATTTTCTATAAGAATCATGCCTCAAGTAACAATTCATCTCCTCCATCCATACCTCAAGTTCAACTTTACTTTTAAAAATAGTATGAGTAAATGAGGTTATAATTCCTTAGGTTCCAATTCACTACATTCAAAGCTGTCGGTCAAGCTCGAGATAGTTTAGTTGCGGGTAAGATGATATATATGTTCTAACATAAGAAACATAGATTACAATAATTTTGAGAGGTCCTCAAATTCAAAAGCACAAACTCAAAGTTTTGAAGCCGATGACATGGAAGTTGAGCTAACCTCTAACAAATTAAGATTCTCAATAGGATAAGGCTTTTCGCCAATGTTTTTAAACCGGACCGACTTGAGACCGATTTTCATTAATATGAAATCAATAACCTGTAACCATCGTCCACAAAAATGTACTCACTTATTCCGCGAACATTCTCATGTAACACAATAGTTCACCAACCTTATTTGTAAATAAATGTTTTATTTATATTGAGATTGAATTTCAAACCCGTGAACTTTTTATTTATCGTCTCACATTAGCTGAGACTTTTATGTGTAACAAAATTGAGCGTTAGAAAATTGTTACTTGTTTACTTCCAAACCATATTATTATTCTTCATTTTATTATCAGATATTGTACACATGACAATCACTTAACAATAAATTTTAGTTATGTTTTGTAAGAGTAAAATTCTGTTACATACCAACACATTTTTTTTAAATTAATACATTCCAACTATGGTGATATGACTTTGATTACTTTTACAGGATGTATCAAATTCAATGCCTTATATATAAAAAAAAAGATTAAAAAAGTTATTACTTGTAATGCATGATATTATTATTATCCCAAGACTTAGTATGAACCTGTAAAATAGTTTTCACACACAAAAAATGTTGATCAAAATTGGTACAACTATGTAAAAGCAAGTGGAAATCTAAAAGGGAAATTAAAAATATTGTCTTTATTATTGTATTGATAGCAGCAGAAGCAGAATAGTATTGTATTGTATTGATAGCAGCAGAAGCAGAATAGTATTGTATTGTATTGATAGCAGAAGCAGATACAACAAATTAGCCACTTTCTCTGTGTCTCTCTCTCACTCCACAAACAACTGACACTACAATGAAGTCATGCACTTCATTTTTCAAGTTCAAGCTCACTGCACCACTCTCTCTCTTCATTTACCTTCTTACCCTCTCCTCTTGATTCTCACCACCTCCCAAAACCTGCAACACCACACCCTCCTCTCTCTGTCCTTCACCTCTGCAACACCATCACCACCATTCACAAATCTAAACACTACCCATTAACCCTAACAATATTCTCCTACTTGTCTTTCCTCACAAATCGAAAAACTAAAAAAAAAAGTCATTTTTTTGCTCTGCACGACGACCCAGAAGCAGCTGCTCACATGCACTCGAGCTGGGTCAACACTCAATGAGTCTGGTCCGTCCTGGGTTGTTGAATGGGGTGTCCGGTCTCTCAGCTGGCGTCCAAATTCGCCTTCTTCCCGCCGTCTCCGGCGACCTACCAGATCAAGAAACGCGACGTCGACGGCAAGCTCACGGTGGCCTCCTCCTCCTCCATGCCCATTCCTCACCCCGATGACAACTCTCTCGACGTCCTGCTCGTCGACACCAAGAGAGGTAACAAGATTGTGGCTTTTTATCTGAGAAACCCATATGCTCGTCTCACTCTGCTCTACTCCCATGGCAATGCCGCCGACCTCGGCCAGCTCTACGACCTCTTCTTGCAGCTCAAGGTCAATCTCAGGGTTAATCTCATGGGGTCAGTTTTTTTTTTTTTTTTTTTTTTGGCTCCTGCAAATCTCTAGTCTTATGTGTAGATTTCTGGGTTTTGCGGCTTTTCTTCTATTTGTGTCTTCAACCATGTCAATCTAATCTGATGGGTTTTGAAAAGTTCATGTTTTTGCTTCTGGGTTTTAATGCTAAACCATAAAGTTCTCATTTTTGGGTTTGATTTGAGATGGGTTCAAGTCTGTTTGAGCTTAAAATGGGTTTACTATACTCCTGTCTTTTTTTGAATTTGTTGGAATTTTGAGCTTAGATCTGTAGGTGAAGTGTTCAATTCATCTCTGGATTTTGTGTGACTGATGGATTTTTCTTTTCTGTAAAGAAGTGGTGGGTGATGAGATTCTTTTGTTCGTTTCTAAGCTGAAAAGTGAAAAAGGAAACTGGTTCAATAACTTTCTTGTTCTCATTTTGCAACAGTTCCTTTTCCACCTTTTTATGTTGAGTTCATTTTTTTTACTTATCAGATTCACTTATCCACTGCCTATGTGTTACCATGCTTGGGATGAAGATATGGCTCTGGTTTCTTAGGTTTTTGTGCCTGGGGAGGGCTCTGAGGTTTCTCTTTTACCTTTTGCTTTGGTGAGAAAGCCAAAAAAATTTGGGGGACAAAGATCTGTGAGAATATGGGAATCTGGAAATTTTGCCTTTCCTTGTCATGTTAGGTACAGTGATCTTTATTGTTTATAGAGAAAAAGAAAAACTCATAATTTTTGGAAAAACTTCAATAACCTATGTCAAATCCTTGTAATTTGTAAGTCTTTTGTCCCCTGTTTGATGTTTTTGAGAATTGGGAATCTGTATGAATCCAATGCATGGAATCTTCAGAGAGTCTTATAAGTGACTAGCTATGTTTGAATCTTTGATCGAGGCATTGAACATAATTAGCTATGTAGCTTTTCGGTCTGCGGAATTAACATAATGTGTGATGAGTTGATTATGAACATGTTGCTCGAACTGATTATTGCACTGGTGGTGCCATTTCATTGATTTTGACTTATGGTTTGTTTCTCTCCATTATAACTTTACGATGCAGATACGATTATTCTGGCTATGGAGCCTCCACTGGTAAGGTACGCTGTTCGCCCAAGTTATAAAATCTTATGTTTACATGGTTTTTGTTAGTTTTTAATCATACATTAGACTTAGTTCCGTGGCCGTTACAGTTGCGAACAGTATGTGGGTCTATGCTGTTTTGCATCCACTGATTGTATCCTTTGTGGAGAGTAGAAACTTGATTCTGGTCATTTTAGCAAATTTTGGTAGTGGAATTATTAGGACATCTTAGACTATTTTGAAAACAATTCTATGGACTGACAACATGTAAGGTTTTTGAGATGGATTGGAAGTAAATGATAAGTGTAGATGGTACACAATGCAAACGCCTAGTATGAATTCTCATTCAAGATAAAATATGAATATTTTGACAAGATTATTAGTTTCAACAAAAATAATTTCTGATATAACTTGCATGGGAGAATTTCCGTTTTAGACTTTTAGTACCTAATGATGTTTAATTTCTACTAATATGCAGCCAAGTGAAGCAAATACGTATGCTGATATAGAGGCAGTGTACGAGTGTCTTGAGACTGAGTATGGAGTCGGCCAAGAAGATGTAATTTTATATGGGCAGTCAGTTGGAAGTGGACCAACACTACACTTGGCAGCTCAGTTGCCGAGGCTGAGAGGTGTGGTACTGCACAGTGCAATTCTTTCTGGCCTTCGCGTCCTCTGTCATGTGAAGTTTAGATTTTGCTTGGACATATACAAGGTAAGGAGCTTTTTTTGATCTGTAAAATTAGTAGCATATGAGATGCATGGTATATAAGTGATTTGAATTTTAGGTGCAGTCTATTAAATCCCATGATACATCATATTAGATTGTGTAGTAACTGTGGAGAATTTGATAAATGCAGAACATCAACAAAATTAAGAAGGTGAAGTGCCCAGTGCTGGTAATTCATGTAAGTACTTGGCATCTTTGAATGTTCTATTGCTCAAGATATTTCAGTAGCATTGTATATCTGCTTATATTTTTGTTTGGTCAAAAAACTTAAAGTTAGAAACTTGAACACAATATAGATAGGCGCTTATAGCCTTAGTTAGTAGGAGAATCTAAATTCTAATTTCAGTGAGTTCCAAAAGTAAAAAAAAATCAAGAATAAAGGACTTTTATTCACTATAGGCATTATGCTGTTATGACGTCTGTCCCTGGTCCTTGTATTCAAGTTCTAATCCTGAGAGGTATTCTATAAAACAACTGGATTTTGCAATGACATTAAAATTATACTGTATTTTTTTAAGAACACACAACCTGTACAGAGATCAGTAGAGTAATCTGTTTAATATTTGAATTGCGCATTTGATGATTACATTGCAATGCTGGAGAAGGATCTGGAGGTGCAATTTACTTGAGAAAAGAAGAGTGTATCATTGTGAAACGAGCATAAATATATTAAGACTTGTCCTTGTAGAGGTAGAAAAGAGCTTGGCTTGATACTCTATTCAATCATCAGCATAGAATACTTATTTTTCACCCAATCAAAAACTAAGCCTATAGATATATATCCTGCATCTTTAGTCAAACCTGGCCTTAACCTGATTATAGTACTTTCCAAACCAGTGCCATCAGGCCAAAGTTGGAACCATTCATACACACTAAAAACTAGCTCCATTGGGATCTCATTATGGTAAACGGTACTTTGTTCAAGTATTGTCTTGATATTTTAACATTAGTATATTAGCTGCTCCATGTTATCATGCACATTGCTATGCTGCTTAGCATATTCTGTCCAGAACACAGCCGACAGACCTTGCATAATGAAGAAATTAAACGCAAAATGTGCTTTGGATTATTGCGCCGGTGTTAACCGCCTTTGCTCAAATAATATAAGTTTACTGGTTCTAATTTTGAGATGTGGTTGGATCATATGCACTACAGGGAACAGAAGACGACGTTGTGAACTGGTTACACGGCAATGGGTTGTGGAAGAAGGCAAGGGAGCCCTACGAGCCTCTGTGGATCAAGGGAGGCGGGCATTGCAACTTGGAGCTTTACCCTGACTACATCCGCCATCTTTGCAAATTCATCCTAGAAATGGAGAACATAACCACACAAGCCCGCCTAAAGAAGATCCGCCAGACGCTCCGTCTTCCCAAAAGGTCAGCCGCTGCTACCACAGCTACATCCAACAGGTGCTGTAGAATAAAATGCTGTCTGCCCAAATGCCTAGAATGCCCAAAACCTTGCTGCTCAGCCAAGTGTTCGTGGAGGCCCAAGTGCGGAACATGTTGGCCATCATGTTGCGTGAGCAGTTGCTGTAAACCAAAATGTCCCAAGTGTTCAAGACCCAGCTGCACAAAATGTTGTCATTGGAGATTGTGTGGGGGAAGGAAAAGCGGGTTAAATGGGAATGGGAAGCAAGATGGACGATGATGGTGATATTGCGCTTGTATAGATCGTTGCTGAACTCGCTAACACCCTCTAATACATGTTCAGTAGATTACAGAACAAGAGGTAATTTGTTGTTTCACTTTGATATTGAGAAAAAGGAATGAATATCAGTTTATGCTATTCTTGGTATAGGTGTATTGGTTTTCAGAACTGTGGCTGGGGAATGTTATATTGTTCTGTTGAAATGTGTGAACTGAGTTCATTTTGTAGCCAAGTCAATGTGGATTCAGAGTTCAGACATGTTCAAATCTTTATAGTATAAACTGGACAGAAACTGTTATGCCATTTCCTAAAATCTGGTTCTTTAGTGTTTTAAGCAGAATATTGAGCCATTGGTTAGTGCTGGTTTGGTAACAATAATCTCAAAAGATAAAATGAAGTAAAAGATTTGTAAGTATTTATATACTAGTAACATTTGATGATAATAGAGGTTAGTAAATGTGTATTCATAAGGTTATTGATCGGTAAAGAATAAGTGAGATAATGTATATTTGAAACAATGAGCCCACATCTACTAATTTGGGCAAAAAAATTGAACCTAAACAATCACCGGCTCAAATTCACTTAAATAATATTCAACATATAATACAATGGTTGGCTATCAAACTACAAAAATTACATTGTGGGATTGGTTGTCTTATCGGACAACTTGTTTCTAACATTGAACATATGGTGGTCTTTTTTTTTTTGGTAAGGACATGAAAAAACAGAAACTAGCCAACAACCGCACGGGGACAAGAAGCCCCAATCAAATCTGCCCGGACCAACTCAGCCACGTCAGAGGGAGGAGAACGAAAAACTCCAACACCGGAGTCTATACTGAGACCCAGATTCGCCATCGCATCCGCAACCTTATTCCCCTCTCGGTAGCAGTGCTCAATTGAAACAGTTACATCTTTTTTAGCCGGGTTCCGCGAAAGCGGATAGCCTTCCACCTTATCCGCAATCTCTCTCGGAAGAACATCACGAATCAGAGCTACATCCCATTCCCCACTTCCCCTCATGAAGCTATTAACCATCACTCCCGCTGGGCAATGGACTCCCACATGATCAGAAATAGGTTTACCTTCCAACCAAGGGTCCTGGAAGAAGTCAACAGATGCCCCGTTACCAATCTTCCAAATTAGACCTTTCTCAAGAACAAAAGTACACTTGGTAATACCTCTCCAAACCCGAGAAGCACCTTGAGGGCAATCCTCCACCAAAATAGCGTCATGCCTGCCATATTTTTCCCGAAACAACTGGGCCCATAACTGGTCCGGGTACATAACAACCTGCCAGCAAGCTTTACCTAACAAAGCTGCATTCATCTTTGCTGCACACCGAATACCCAGCCCCCCCCAGACCTGGAGGCTTACAAACGACATCCCAACCAACTAAATGAACCTTTCTCTGATCTCCTCCACCTCCCCAGAGAAAGCGATTATTGAGTTGGTCCAATTTGTGGCAAACAGCTCTAGGTAACCACTCAGCTTGCATAACATGATTTGCTACTGAGGATGTAACCGACTTAATGAGAGTAGCACGGCCCGCAATAGTCATATATTTTGCCTTCCAGCCTGCAAGCCGACTACTCGTTTTATCAATCAAGTACTGAAAGTCAGAATCACGCATACGCCGGCAATGGAGAGGTACCCCGAGATAGACCCCAAGCTCCTCCGTGTGTGATATTCCCAGAGTCATGCTTATCCGTCTTTTCAACACTCCCGAAACAGCCGGAGAACACATGAATTTTGATTTCAGATGACTAACCTTCTGACCCAAAATATTACAGAACTCAGAGATAACCCCATTCATGACAACCGCTTGAGTAGTTGACGCCCTGGAGAAAAGAAGCAGATCATCTACGAAAAACAAATGCGAGACACCCGATCCATCACGTTTCAACCGAATCGGGTCCCAATGTCCAGAAGAGACTCGTTGACCTATGAGATTCCCTAAACGCTCTATAC
Organism: Pelargonium nanum; assembly: GCA_036897485.1. NCBI lineage: Eukaryota > Viridiplantae > Streptophyta > Magnoliopsida > Geraniales > Geraniaceae > Pelargonium > Pelargonium nanum. The sequence continues at coordinate 7,042 of JAYMTF010003747.1, read as the reverse complement.
ACAAGAGGAAGAGGTATGGAGAGAGAGGGTCTCCCTGTCTGAGGTCGCGCTGAGTCTCAAAACTTTCGGATTTCTTCCCATTCCAAAGAACCGACATTCGAACCGAGCTCACCGCAAACATAATAAGACGGACCCATTTATCCGAGAAGCCAAAATGGATCAAAGTCTCATGAAGAAAATCCCACCTGACACGATCGTAAGCCTTTTCGAGATCAATTTTAACAGCAATGAAACCCGAACCAGTTTTCAAAACTCTCAGCTTGTGGATAAGCTCCTGAGCCACAAGAATGTTATCCCGAGCAAGACGACCCGAAACGAAACTCGCCTGATTTGGGCCGATCAGCTCATCTAAAAAGGGCCTTATCCGGTTCACTAGTCCTTAGTGATCAGCTTAAGCATGGTGGAGCACAAACTAATAGGCCTGAATTGCATAATGGAAGTCGGGTGCTGGACCTTTGGAATGAGAACAAGCTGAGTCTCGTTAAAAGAAGCCGGAAAGAAACCCTCCTCAAAACTGGATTTAACCATTTGATGCAAACTCACACCCCAGGAGTCTCAATGGGCTTGAAAAAATCCAGCCTGAAAACCATCCGGCCCAGGGGCCTTCCACGGTTTCATATCAAACAGAGCTCTCCTAACCTCCTCCATCTCAATACAGCCGTCTAACAAAACCCTGTCCTCAATACTCAGAGCAAGCCCAAACCAATCAGACGCTTCAACTCTGGCAGTCGAATCCAAGGAATAAAGACAACAAAAGAAATCAATGGCCAGAGACTCCAACTCCTCCGGCGAATCAATCCACTCTCCATCCTCCCTCTTCAACGCTACCACCTTATTCCTTCTTCTTCGATTCAGGGTCGTAATGTGGAAAAACCTTGTATTTCGTTCCCCAAATCTAATCGTATCATGGCGGGACTTTTGGTACCACAAAATCTCCTCCTGCCTAAAGATCTCATGTAATTCCAAAAGCAAAGACTTTTCAAGCATCAGCAAAGAATGACCGCAGCCGCTTCCCAGCACCTTTTGCAGACCTTCCAGCCGTTTCAGGATACTTCGTTTACGCGCGAAAACATTACCAAAAACAGTCCTATTCCAATCAATCAGTCTACAGCGAAGAGCAGTAAGCGCTTCAGGAAGAGAGCTCACTTGAGTACCAATAGAATCAACAACCCGTTTATAATCCGGATGGTCCATCCACATCGCCTCGAACCTAAACGGGCGAGACCCAGAGCCACCTGTCGAGTTTAGAAGAGAACAAAGGATAGGGAAATGATCCGAAAAAGCTCTGGGTAAGTGCCGAACATATGCATCCGGATAAAGGAGACTCCAAGCATCATTCCCCAAAACTATATCCAGACGACAAAGGATTCTACTGGTTCCTTGTTGTGAGTTGGTCCAAGTGAATGGCTGTCCCGAGAACCCCATGTCAATTAAGTGACCAGCTTGAACCCACTCTCTGAACAGATCACTCCGCTGAGTATTAATCGGACATTCTCCACTCTTTTTCGAGGCCCGCAAAACTTCATTCAAATCACCGGCGACCACCCACGGAACAGTAATGTGCGCACCCAATTCCCGAAACGCCTCCCACAGCGTTCTCCTAAATTCCCAGCGAGGGCTAGCATAAACACAAGACAGGAGCCAAGCCTTTTCGAGAGGATCTGTTATACCCAAGTGAACCACTTGTGTAGCAGAATCCAGGATCGAGACCGAGCCACAAGAGTTAAGCCAGAAAACCCAGATACCACCAACACGACCCACAGCCTCCTGTTTATAACAATGATCAAATCCCAGACGGCGAGAAACATTCTCCGCCCTAGTACCACTAATCCGGGTTTCAAACAAAACAAGTAAATATACACGATTAATACGAACTAAATCTTTAAGGAAAGAAACCTTAACCTTCTGACCAATACCTCTACAATTTCAAAATAAGAAATTCATTAAAACTGACCAGAGTTGGGGGTGGAGGTTGAAGCATCCTCCCGCTCAGACCTAGAAATTTGGGGTTGTGAATCAGCATGACTCGAACTCAAACCCACTGCTTCGCGAAGTCTTGGATCCATAGCTTCACCACTACTTCGAATAGCTACCGAGATAACTTCGACATTGAGATCTGGGATATGAGAACGAATACGGGTCGGAACCGAAGGAGCACCTGAAGAACTCATCCCTCGCCCACCACCGCGACCGCCAAGCCCTGCCCCGCGACCACCATTTCTACCACCATAGCCTCCTCTATTCACCAGCTGCATCCTCGGAGTTTTCTGGAAAGAAGAATCCAGATTCACAGCAGGCTCCTGTTGGAGACGAGAAGGAGTACAATCCTTTGACGACGTCGTATGATTTATTTTCTCCCCCTCTCATTTTTTCTCCTTTCCAGGCCCATTGGGCTGGCGTTGTTCTTTCCTTTGCTTAACCGGCCCAGTCTCCTTTTGGGCCACATTAACTTGATCAAAAGGGCCAGGCCCAGCTGGGGCTTCCTCAGTCATTCCTTCTACCTCCATCATTTGCACATTATCAGTTCCATCAACTTTTCCTTCTTCCACAACCACTCTATCCTCCCCTTGTGCAAGCACATCAAAGCGAGACCCAGAATTACTTGAACGACCACGACGGGCTGAAGTCTGATTATTAGCCTGAGTCTGTTTACGAGCTCCCCGACGAGGAACAACCATCCATGCACCAAACTCCTTCCCTTTATCAACCGGACTGGGAGTGCTGCCATTTACTCTATTAGTGCTTGCAGCTGGCTGGGCCCCTACCGACCCCTGGTTCTCCACCACCACCGGAGGGGTAGTGGCCACCTCGACATCGCTTGAGACCCCATTGGTCGGACTTTGTTCAGCACCCGACTTAGCAAACACACATGCCGCATCCTTGTGACCTGCACGACCGCATTTAAAACAAATCAAGTGGAGACCCTCATACGCCAGTCGCTGCCAATGACCATTCCAAAATAGCCTTGAAAGGAGAGGTTTTGTCAGATCGACTTCCACACACCTTTGCAAAATGCCCTCTGCTAACCATTTTCATACACACATCCACTCGAACAGGCTTGCCAATAGCCTTAGCCACCTCCATCAACACATCTTCATCGAAAAAATGGAGTGGTAAGCCCGGGAAGCGAACCCAGACTAAGGTACTCAAAATCGAGTCTTCATCAGCTCTAAATTCAGGAGTCCACTGCCTTACCGTAAGGTAATAACCAAAAATCATCCATGGCCCCTCCTCCATAACATGCTTATAATCCTGAAATTGCTGGAAGCGAACGGCATAATAGCCATTAACCATAGGAATAAGATCAAACTCACCACGCGGATTCCATAATCGAGTGATGCATTCCATCAACGTCCTCCAGCCCAAGGAGCACCCAATGAGCTTGATTACTAAACAGTCCTTCCACTGAAATCCCAATCTCGCTACCCTTCTTTCCGGAACTCTCACCGCAGGACACCCTTCATGAAGATAGTGCTCTACTGGGTCCTCTTCCGGAAACCGCTCCTTCAACTACCTCCTTCTCTCCTCCTTCTAACGTTCGAAAAGAAGAAGCTTGTCCTTGAAAGAAACTTGCGGACGATCATCCGGAATCGCTGGCGGTTCAGGAACACCCGCATCCTCCATACTCATGTCGCCAGCCTCCCCTTCAAGAACCAAACCAGCCCCATCCCCTTCCACTACTCCCTCCATTGGTTCATTCTCTGTAGAGGGTTTAACCTTCTTAGTAGAACGCAGCAAGAGGTCTGCTTCTTCCGCCGAGACCGTGCCCTCGCCTTCCGCCGCCGTCCCTAACTCCGAAACGCTTGAAACCCTAGCCCCTAGATTCTCGGAGCTGGACATCTCTTTATATGGTGGTCTTTTATTCCTTAGCTTGAAAACAACATAAACGGGTTTTCGGTGATGATTGATTTGTACCCAAAAAAAAAAAATAGAACCAAACAAAAGAGCTTCAATGCGGGAGCTATGACGGTAAAAGAGTGGTGATGAAATTTTACCAGAAGAATGAGCTCCTACAAGAGGATGCAGTTAGTGTGAAGTTATCGTAGAAAAAGAACTCCTATAAGCGTTGTGCGTGAGCTTACAAATGAAAGATTCTTGCTTCAAAATTCATTATAAGTTTATAACAAAAACACACATGTAGGAGTCCTCCGTATTCTCTGTGGCAATATCAAAAGGAAGATGCAAGAGTACGATAAAGTTCCTAAACAAACCAATAAGATATAAAATCACTTTTGTACATATATTAATCATTTTGAGAGTGGTGAATCATAATAAATCAATACAAAATCTAATAATTTTAATCACTTTTGTACATTCTATCATCCTAATGAAGTATTAAATACATTAATACATTATAATGGCTGGCATTGAGTACTGTATAGTGTACAGTGTATACCTCCATGCATAACTTCCAAAACATTTTCAAAACTGTGCAATCATTCGCGCCAAAATTTCAAATTAATAGTTCTTGAATCCAGCTTATGGTTGGGCTTCGTTGTGGCTCTTCAAGCAAGCCCAATCAAAATCAAAGTTTAACAACTTTCGTTCCTGGAATAAATAACCCATTGTAGCTTCTTATTTAGTCAACTTACTCATACATTAGAAAAAACACAGACGGAAAAGGAAAAAGAAAAAGGAAAGAAAAGAAAAGAAACGAAAACGTGTGAGTTGACTGATAACAGTTGTTTCAATTTAATAACTTTCACAGCTTAATCTTAAAGGTATTGATCTCGTCTTGATTATTGTATGCAATGTTGATTAATTAGATTTGAATGAGAATTTCTTTGAGTGTGAAATGTGTTGATATCATGTTGATCATTATATTCAACGTTGATTTATCTTATTTGAGTTCAGTAGGACCGCCCTCAAACACATCCTATTCTTAAAATTTTCAATTGAAAATGTCTATAATATATAAGGTGTCTGTAACTCTAAGACCAAATCAAACCAAAACTCTACATCTTTTTAAAAAAATAAGGAGTATACCTCCAATCGCGTGGATATGTCAGAGATAGTTTCAATTTAATATAATGTGTTAAGTTCAAGCTAGCTATATGAGTATAGTATGGCTTTAAGGTGTTAATCACGTAAGAAAAAAATATATTTAAAAGAATAAATTAAAAAGAATTGATTTGGAGTGAAGGTTGAACCGAGGGTATTCTGGAATATGAACATTCTTAATCTCAGGTGACGAAGAAATCTAAGAAATCCAGTCATGTTATGTAATTAATAATTATGATTAGGGAAGAAATATAGGCCACAAAGAGAAATCCAATAAGGTGGGCCCAACAATGTCCAGTGGGTCCACAATACTTTTGAAACATGATACATACGCGGTTGTTCTGGAATTTAGGATATTCTCGACGCCGTCATTGTACAAGACATTCCATTCATTGTCTTTTCTTATTACATAACTACCAAATTGCCCCTCATTTTCTTTGGATTTTATGATACGTACCGCTACCGGACTCTTAATTGCCACTTGGTTTTGAAATTTGAATATCAATTTGGTACACTTCAACTCAATTGTTACCTAAACCTTTTGGTCACAGCAGCCTAGCCTGTGGCAATCACTAATTTTAAAGCAACCTCCTACTTTTATATTTCATCATCATCATTATTACTATTTTATATATGTATTACTATTATTGAAGAGTTCATCGTTATAATCCATCTCTTCTCGTCTTCTTCATTATTGTTTTGGAAAATTATAAAAGAAGATGAGGTCGGTGTGACGACATATAATCATCAAGCAATCGTCATCTTGATTTTATGATTATGTATTTTGTACCGTTTGCAATCGGTACAAATTTGCAATTATAATAATCGTGAATTTGGATAGTGAATATTACTTCCATCTTATAATATGTTCTCTAATAATGTCAAAATCATAATCCCTATATCTAGCGTACGGGGATAAGTGCCAAACGCAGTCAAAGCCATCAAAATGGCCTTTTCTAAGACATTTTCTCAAAATTTGCCCGACCATGCATTGCATATGGTACATCACTCTCGTGCCCCTTAACATTAGATTATTTATTACTAAGAAGTTGTTTGAATAGTACAATGTATATATAGGAATGTTATGTTCCTCGTCCATTCTAGATTTACGGCATGTCACTATCTCTTTATGAGTTTTGTCAAAGTCATATTAAATAATTATCATCCTTGAATAAAATGAGCCAAAGTTTTTGTTTGGTGGGAATGGGAAACCGGATATATATTATTGATATTTACTAGTTATGGAAAGGCAGTCTTGTTTTCTATATGCAAATTAATTGTACTTTCACTGGTGTTTGATTTGTCTTGTTACCCGTCGTTTTTCTGCAACCAATAAACTCGTATTTTTGTTCACGTGTTAGGGTAAGATTTATGAATTCTAAGTCTAATTTTGAGCTGCAAAAGCTTCGATTTGGGCAATTTCTAGATCATGTAAGGAAATAACACATTGTTGAATAAAATATTGAGTGCACGTCCGGAAAACCACGTCAAGCTTAGAGCAAGTATGAGTATCTTAAGGATTCTAAACATTACCGAATTCTAAAGATATTTTGAGAGAGAATGTGAAATGAGTAATGTAAGAACGAATCAAGTGAATCTCATTTCTTTTTAATAATAGATGTATTTATGTTTATAAATATGGTTGATGATGTGACGTCATGTGTATGATTGACATGATGCCACGATATTATGGATTGCCTCTCAGATGTACCATTTATGGTGTCCAATCGGGTGTGGTGGATGATAATATGAACTTTTAGGAGCGTTTATCATTTTGACATGTTGTCTTTAAAGTTCGTGAGGTAAATTGGAAGCTCTGACATCTTTTCAGGTGCACAGGGCAAGGGAGCGCGACAACCCTTATGGGTGTTGGAATCAAGAGGACGAGACACCTTTTGGATGCACAAACGTGAATACTTTCGGGGATGAGACTCAACAAAAGGGGTTTAAGGTTGACCTACTAGACTTGGCTTCAAGGTTGGGTTTCTAAGGACGTGGCTCCTTAGTTTTCCTTCCGACCCTTATCCCAGGGTTGTCTCCA
>JAYMTF010003746.1:0-14535 GCA_036897485.1 Pelargonium nanum | reverse complement strand
CTTTAATGCTTAAGTGATAAGGGTAATATGGGAAAAACAATAATATAATAACCTAAAAATGGAAACAAGACACTCATTTTAGGACAGTGAACAAATGGTATGGTTTATCTATTTGGCAAGTTACTATTTTGAGAAAAGGATTCTAAATTATAAATTTTCAGTCTCAAAATAATTTTTTCAAACATTTTTTGACCTAGGATACTTCATTTCAACTAGAGTATGACACTACATTAAATTTTATTTATTTTCACTTTAATAATTTCTTCAAACATATTTTGACTTAAGCTAATTCAATTCAACTAGCTAGAATATGACACTACATTAAATTTTACTTATTTCCACTTCAATAATTTCTAAATTTTGCTTTTATTCATTGAAGTCTTGATTTATGATTGACCAAATAATACTTGTCTAATTTCAAAGCTTCACAAATCATAATAGAATCTTCATGACCCATAAACAATATTGGGTCACTGTGGAAGTAGCTAAAGTCAAACTTTGGTGGGTACAAAATGTTATCAGATAGAATATATAGTGCTCACCTACAAAACCCTTTAGGCTTTTGGTTTAAATCAATCAAATAAATCCAAATTCAAAAGCAAAAACCTCTTTATTTGATGCCAACCAAATTTACCTCTTATATTTAACATAGCTAATGTTTCGTTAACTTATTAAATAAAATATATTAATATACTTATAAATAGTTAATCAATTTGATTCTTATATTAAATCTGTAACATAGGTACCTTTCAACATGGTTCTTGATGGATGTGGCATCAACAATCCCATTTGAGTTGTTAGCATTCTTGGTGACGGGAAAGTTTAAAATTGGTCTATCTTACTCCCTTTTAGGGTTGCTCAGGTTCTGGCGATTGCGACGGATAAAACAACTTTTCACTAGGTGAATTACTCATTTTTTTCTCAAAGTCATCAATAAATCAAATTAAATTAAATTAAAAAATGACAATTTGGTGCATGATTTGCAAATTATTTTGATTTTTCTTGTCTATTATAAAGTTTGTAGGAGTATTTATTGTTAATGAATCTTTTGGCAGGCTTGAAAAGGACATTAGATTCAACTATTTCTGGATCAGATGTGTCAGGCTTCTGTTTGTAAGTGATTTCATAAATTTTATCTACTTGTATTGAACTAGAGCCAGGCCCAACTTTATATGGGCTTGGCCCAGACAACTCATAAAAGCCCATTTTTTCGGAGTTTGTAATTTTCGTACAACTATAGTTTTATACTAATAAGAAGATTCCAATGTCCAATAATTAGTTAATTTTCCGAAAATATTTATTTCTCTTTTTTATGCTATAATTGGTGGCACCTTGATCGTGCTAAATCAAAATTTGATGAACAAAAATGACTATGAGGATGAAGAAAAATGAAAGTTAAATTGAGAAGAAAACTAGAGAAAACCGGATAAAAATAGATAATATAATTCAAATTACGACGCCAAAATCTTGAAAAGTTTGAAGTTTTCAACGTCCGGTCTTAACAACAAGGGTGTGAAATAAAAGTTTTGGTCAGTTCAGAAGTAAAAAAATTTAAGAAAATCATAATATGGACCGAGCGCAAAGAAATGATAGTTCAAGGAGTGGATATACATATTATTTTATAATTTGTATATACTATTTTAGAGAGTAAAAGAGTCTCAGCCAAAGAGTTATTAATTAACTGAGATTCCGCCAAAAAATACGAAAGAAATGTATTAGAACGGGCACTCTGCGCCCACAAATGCAATAGGTCGAAGATATGAACGTTAAATCGCGAATTAATTATCTTTTCATTAGCTTATCTGAATCTCAAACTCTAAACCCATAAAGGATTTTTTTTTTCTACAAAAGCAGTATTGTGACTTTATTTTATACTATTTATTTATTGGGTTATCTTGATATATACAGGTGACATTATTTTTAGTGCATTGTGCTGGGTGCCTCTACTACTTGCTAGCAGACAGATACCCCCACCAAGGCAGGACATGGCTTGGTGCAGTGATACCTAATTTCAGAGAGACAAGCCTGTGGATCAGATACATCTCAGCCATGTACTGGTCCATCACCACCATGACCACTGTTGGCTATGGTGACATGCATGCTGTCAACACCATGGAGATGATCTTCATCATCTTCTACATGCTTTTCAACCTTGGCCTCACTGCTTACTTGATTGGCAACATGACCAATCTTGTCGTCGAAGGCACGCGCCGTACCATGGAATTCGTAAGTCTAATTTGTTTATTCACCTGTTAAAAGCTTTAGCTGATAGAACGTCTTGTTTACTGACAGCTTTAGCTGATAGAACGTGACTTTTTTGTTTTAATGGTTGCAGAGGAACAGTATTGAGGAAGCATCGAATTTCGTGTCGAGGAATAGGCTTCCTCCTAGGTTGAAGGAGCAGATATTGGCATATATGTGCTTGAGGTTCAAGGCGGAGAGCTTGAATCAGCAGCAATTGATTGAGCAGCTCCCCAAATCGATATGCAAAAGCATATGCCAGCACTTGTTCTTGCCAACTGTGGAGAGGATCTATCTTTTCAAGGGAATTTCCAGGGAGATACTCTTGATATTGGTATAGTACTACCCTACAAAACACACACATATATATTATAGAAATGGTGCTTTCTTGGCAATGAAAACTGATCATTCTTGAATCTTGTATTCTTGATTCTTGAAACTTGAAATCTTGATTCTTGAATCTTGAATACAAAACTCGTATACAAAGAAAATGAAACTTTCTTGGCTATCTTGGCAATGAAAACCGATGAATCTTGATTCTTCAAGATTGAAATCTTGAATCTTGCTTCTATTCTTGAATTTTGACTCTTGAATACAGATCTCATATATATATAAAGAAGATGGAACTTTCTTGGCAATGAAAACCGGTGATTCTTGAATCTTGACTCTTCAAGCTTGAAATCTTGAAACTTGCTTAAATTCTTGAATCTTGAATACAAAACCTATATACGATGAAAATGAAACTTTCATGGCAATCTTGGCAATGAAAACTAATGATTCTTGAATCTTGAATCTTATATCTTGATTCTTGAAACTTGGAATCCTGAATCTAGAATACAAAACTCATATATAAAGAAATTGAAACTTTCTTGGCAATTTTGGCAATGAAAACTGATATTCTTGAGTCTTGAATACAAAACCCATATGAAAATATCAGCTTTCTTGGAAATCTTGGCAATGAAAACTGATGATTCTTGAAACTTGAAATCTTGAATATTGCTTCTTTTCTTGAATCTTGATTCTTGAATTCTTGATCTCTTGCTCAGGTTGCGAAGATGAAGGCTGAGTACTTGCCCCCAAGAGAGGATGTGATTATGCAGAATGAAGCTCCTGACGATGTGTACATCATTGTGTCCGGAGAGGTTGAGATGATAGATTGCGAAATGGATAAAGAGATCATTGTTGGGACTCTTAAATCAGGGGACATGTTTGGAGAGGTTGGTGCTCTATGCTCAAGGCCTCAGAGGTTCACATTCAGAACCAAGACGCTTTCGCAGCTCTTGAGGCTCAAAACCCATCACCTCATTGAAGCAATGCAGTCCAAACAAGAAGACAATGTCACCATGCTCAAGAACTTCCTTCAGGTTGGTTAAAATTTCTCTTCTCCGAGATTGGTTTTCTTGAAGCTTTTTGTAAGCAATCTCACGTTACAAGAACGTGAAGTCTGTCGTCTATCAAGTTAGGTCATCTACCTATCAGTACTTTAAGCTTTTGGATTGCACATAAATTTAACATAGTATAGGTGTTGGACATGTTTGGGCCCAGTGACTTGTCTGTCTTGAGCTCGTCGCCCATTTCTTTTTGTTTCAGGGCGGTCTTCGAATTTATGATTTTGTTGTTGATGTTGTTGTTTCCATGGAAGCATCACAAGAAGCTTAAGGATTTGAGTATTGGAGATTTGCTGATAGAGAGTGGAGAAGATGAGAGTGATCCAAACATTGCTTTCAACTTGCTCACTGTTGCAAGCACTGGAAATGCTGCTTTTCTTGATGAGCTTCTCAAGGCTAGGTTGGATCCTGACATTGGAGACTCCAAAGGAAGAACCCCATTGGTAAGTTTCTATCCAATCCTATTTCCTAAACCCTAAATCATGCATTTGGTAATCGGGTTTTCTTCAAAACCCTAAAAAACCATTTGAAGTTACGATAGAAAAAGGTAGTCCAGTGCACGAGCCTCCCAACATTGTGGGGTCCGAGGAGGGTCATTGACTCATTGTACGCAATCTTACCTCTGCTTTTGCAAAGAGACTGTTTTCTTGGCTTAAACTTTGAGACAATATGATCTTTGGTTAGGAAATGGAACTTGAAACAAACTGATTATGGTTTCTTGTGATGCATATCAGCACATAGCAGCATCGAAAGGGCACGAGGATTGTGTATTAGTACTCATCAAGCACGCGTGTAACGTTCATGTTCGAGGTAATTTCTTGACAGAAACTCTTCACCAATTAAACTAAAATGGGTACTAAGGTTTTGTCTGATATATATATAGACCTGAATGGCAATACTGCATTGTGGGAAGCTATAGCATCAAAGCACCATTCCATATTCAGAATCCTCTACCATTGTGCTGCCATTACTGATCCACACACTGCTGGTGACCTTTTATGCACTGCTGCAAGAAGAAATAACCTTTCTGTCATGAAGGAACTCTTGAAACATGGACTGAGCATCGACTCAAAAGACCGCCATGGACTCACAGCAATCCAAGCTGCCATGGCTGAGAACCATGTGGAGATGGTGAAGATGCTAGTCTTGAATGGAGCGGACGTTGTCAACGCAAACACGTATGATTTTCCCTCGAAAACATTGAATGAAATGCTGGAAAAGCGTGAAGTTGGGCACCGAATCACAGTTCTTGACACATCAGTGAATGAGGAGCTTTTAAGAGGAAATGAAGAGGAACATGAATCCAATTGGGGAAGATGTAACTATAGGCCACTACAAGACCCCAGAGTGAGCATCTATAGAAGCCATAGCAGAGAAGCTGGGAGGCTCATTAGGTTGCCAAATTCACTTGATGAGCTCAAGAGAATTGCAGGTACATTTTGATCATTTTATCAGAATATATAGTAACACCAACACTTGTATCAGATAAAACATAGTTATGAACTTTTTTTTTTCTTCATTTTCTGATAACAGGTGAAAAGTTTGGGTTTGATGCAAGAAATGCTGTGGTAACAGATGAGGAAGGATCAGAAATTGACTCCATTGAAGTGATTAGAGATAATGATAAGCTTTTCATAGTGGAAGAACCAACTTCCCTATTATAATCAAAGATTTTGAGATACTTGAAAAATTGTTTAAGTGTACAAATATGTGTTGATCTCACTAGAAACAGAGTTTGGTATATAATATGTTGAATTTGGATTGAGGATCTTGATTTCTACTAACGTTATGAAACGTGATAAATTGTAGTTACTGATGATGCGAACGCCTGTTGAGATGTGACAACAATTGTTGGTACCAAAAGTACAATATATGCAATGCAATCTCATGAAGTTGACCTTTCAAATCAACCCAAATTATGAAAACTTACTTGATTGCTGTCCTTTGAGCACAACTCAGCTGGGCAGCTTCTTATGCCAATCATTAAGAGTTGCCTCAGAAACCACATATTCTGTGGATTCTAGTGCTTGGTGTGGCATGCACAACAATTTTCAATGAAACATTCCTAGCTAGCTAGCTCTCTAAAAGGTTGTGTACTCTAAAAAAAACTTTTAACATATAGTTGATTAATGCTAAACATTCTACCACCTTTTTTTCTGCCCATCTAGGACTATACTATCATGACAGCAAGAAGTGAACCTTTTAGACTGAAGTTACTTATGTCCTCTCCTTCAGCATGCAGAGCTTGAACAATTTGAAGCACATTAGGTTCAACCACATGCTCTTACCGACTACGCTCCACAACCCAACTAAGCGCCTCACTAATCGACAATGCCTCATCCCCTAGCCATGAATGTCGCTCATCACCCCCAACACCTGGTAAGAAAGTCTCGGACCATCCACCCTGCTTTGAGTCGTCCTGACAACACAAGTGCCCCATCTATACTAAGCTTGAGGCAGCCCCAAGGAGGCCGAGGTCGAGTCCTCTGCTCAACTGCCGACATCCCACTACTTACCCCCTATTCGAAACACACCCAGCCGTGTCAATTATTGTGCTCTCATTTGATTCTAACCTAAAAATTGTCACAAAACTTTCAAAAATTCTAGCTTTAAAGTGTTTCAACTTTCAACATGACAAGAACTCGTACCTAATGAGAAATTCATTTTTTTTTCAAAACCCTAAATGGGTGAAGAAGTAAATGTTGCCTAAAAACAAATTTCAATCACTCTTACCTTAATCCAAACATCAAATTAAACGCGTTGCAACTCGAATGTGAGGGTTCTGGAGGGGAAATTAGTCAAATGGGTACATATTGTGAGAGAATAGTGTAATATTCTTATTGAATGCCTAAAATGGAATGTTAGGTCTCAAAGAAAGAAATTTCAAAGCATAAAACCACATCATTCATTTCACTATAAAATAATCAAAGACAGATATTATGCAACAAATTTATGTGTACCAAGAAACCAAAAAGGTTGAGTGGAAGTGAAGTGAAAAAGAAAATGGTAGAAAAGAAAAGAAAAGCCTAATAGCAATCAAATGAAAAGAGGAACCAAATCAAAATGGAAGAATGAGAAGAAGAATCAAAGTAGTCAAACTTTTAGAACCCAAGAAGCATAAATTTTCATGATAATTTTGTAGAGTAAAAAGTTCCACAAAAAGCTGCAAGATTGTTCATTTCTGCTTTCAAATTTTCATGATAATATACTGAAAAAAACACTTTACTGAGAATTTACTGTCAAGTGTCAACTAATTAGACAGCTCATGAATATTAATTTTCCTTCCCATGCATCTTTTCTTTTCTTTTCCTTTCTTTTCTTTTCTTTTCTCTCTCATTTTCTTTCTGCCTATTAAACAATGAGTAGAGAAGATTCCCAATCATCCCCTCCACTGTAAAGGAAACACCCATAATTGCACCAACAAACAATCTTTTTCACCATTTAGGAACCTGAGCTCCTAAGCTACTCTTCACTTCACTTCTCTTCATATACACTTATCTTCCATCAAACACATATCTATCAATCTCCATCACCTTTTTTTCCTCTGACCCCAAACACATACACAATCTTTTTCATTTCTCTGCCTTTGCTTGTATAGTTGCATGAATATGGATCCTTCATGCACCACCACCACAAGTTCTGTCACAAGTTTCTACAACTTCCTCACTAGAGGCCTAGATGATCTCAACCACTCTTTTCTCTGCCATAACTTCATGTCAATTCAGTTTCTTCAACAAGTCCTCTGCTCCCTCAGGTCCTTCCATTCCCAACTCACCATCTTGGTCCAAAAGCTTCACCTTCCTGCAGGAGAGAAATGGCTAGATGAGTACATGGATGAAAGCTCTAGGCTTTGGGAGGCTTGTCATGTGCTCAAATCTAGCATTTCTGGTATGGAAAGCTATTACTCTTCTGCTACCAACATAGCTTCCTCCATTGATGGCTACAACATTTTGAGCACACAACATTCTAGCCAGGTAAAGCCAACTCTTTGCTTAGTTTATTACGTGAATTAGCATTTTTTTTATCAGTTGAGCTACACAACAGGGGTAGCTCTCCCCTTTGAACCCAAATAACCCACCCCATACCGTCAGCAGGGAGACTCGAACCTGAAACCTCAGAGGGAATCCGAAGTGCTTAAACCACTTGGCCCAACCTGCTTTGGTACATGAATTAGCATTTAGTACTGAAAGAATGTGAAGTCCGTTGCCACTTGATATACAAGTTGAGCCCTCCACCTATCAGCTTAAGCTTTTGGGTTGGAGTTAACTTTAACAAAGTACCAACAATGAATTGTTATCTGATATTGGTTTCAGGTGATTAGAGCAATAAACATTTGCCAGAGGGAAATAGTGGGTTTGGAAGAGGACAACAAGAACCTGATGGAAACAAGGATTGAGCCACTGTCACTAGGGCTTGATCATGATGAGACAGTGGTGTTGATGGAGTCAAAGTTCAATGGGTTCAATGGTTTTAGAGGAGCTCTCTATGCGATGAGGAATGTGAGCTCATTGCTGCTGATGATCCTCCTAGGTGGCCTTGTGTATTGCTGGCCTGAATCAAGGTTTCTCCAAGAAGGTGCTGATCATGAGGGACATGTGGTGTTTGGTTCAGGCTTCATGGTCTCAATGGCAAGACTGCAGAAAAGAGTGGCAAATGAGATAGATGGGCAGCCAGGGATCTTGCTTTTTGAGTTCCAAAAAGCAAGAATTGCCATGGAAGAGCTCAAGGTGGAGCTGGAGAGAGGTGTGCAGTATGAAGCAGCTGTTGAGATTCAAGACAGAGTTGAGAGCTTGAAAAGTTGCTTTGGGGTGTTGAGGTGTGGAGCTGAGACCATGATTGGCCAGCTTGATGATTTCTTTGATGAAATAGTTGAAGGAAGGAAGAAACTTTTGGACATGTGCACTCATAGGTAGAGAGAGAGAGAGAGAGAGATTTGAAATGTGCAGCAATAGTTAGAGAGAGAAAGAGAGATGCAAAGAAGAAGTGTAAAATATTTTTCACATTGTTAGTACCTTAAAGATGCATTATTGACACTTCTACTCACTAGCATCTTATCTTTGAGTTTCTTTTCTTATTTTCTTGATGTTTGTTATACATTTTACCAATTTCACATTGTTTCTTTCTTTAATTTCTTGAAACCATCTGGTTTTGCAGTTAATGTATTGTTTCTTGAAGCATTCACTGGATGCAACTTGATAAACTTTAATCCAACCCGGCCTCACGTGGACAGTGGACTTTAGTCGGGAAGCAAGACAAACATGTCATTAAGACCGAACAGAACTGGCTTTGATACCATATTGAACTTCGATTCAACTCAAACTTTAAACTAATAGGTTGATGTCATAACTAGTGTTTCAAGTGGTGATTGACTTCACAATCTTTTGATGTGAAATTTTCTTAACACTTCCCCTTGTGTGCACGTGGACAACAAAAATGGGTTTGAACCATGGGCTGCGCGTGGATAGATGGACTTAAATCGTTCACTTAACACAACTTTATCTTGAAAGGAAACTTCTCAAGAACTACAAAAGAGAAAGAATGTGATTCTTGCTTTGGAGTTTGGAAGAAGGTATCATAATTATACCAAGATAAGGAACAATATTTTATATTGCCAGTGTAGCTTCAAAGGAAAGCAAGATTTTTCAATCCACAGGAAGGACACAGATTCTTCTCATATGCAGAAAAGAATAAACCTACATTATGCTTCATGTTTGTCTGGCAAAGCACCCATAGGATTACAACAAAAAAAAAAAAAAAAAAACTAACCATAAACGGTTAATCTAATATAGAGCTCTCTTAATCAAGTTAAGAAAATTGAATGTGCACAAGTTCTTGAAAAAAAAAATTCACATTTACTGAAGCCTCTCACCCGTCGCGTGAAAGTGACTTACGAAATATGTTTAACAATAATCGTTGCATGAACACATGACAATTGTAATCTTTTCATACCAAATAACTTGAAATTTCTCCCATCAACACGTCTAGCTAACTTTGACACACAACCGTTAGAGAATTCTAATCCCTTGACCCAATCACACAAGGCTAACAAAATTCAACTATAGCAAACTTGTTTAGGACAAACATCAATAATGGATTGAGCTACACCTTCCAAAAATGTCTTATTTTTCACAATAATAGCAAATCCAGCTCTTGTCAAGTGGTAAGAAAAGTGATCATACCCTAAAAGGGAAATCATGCCACCAGCCATCAAGACACCCTAGAAAAACACTAGAAATGACAGATTTTTTTTAAGCCAAAGGGAAATTTTAGTAAATTATGTAGGTCAGACTTGACCTTCCTTTTCAGCCTATCCAACTAACTTGGTCACTTTAAATAAGATCAACTAAATTTTGTGCTCAATTATGTGATCAAATATCTTAATGAGGCATCGAAAAGGGGATTCTCGTTAATAAAAACTTGTATACATAGACGGTGGATTAAATATAAATATACGATAAAATGTAAATTCCTTAATGCACTTTTTGTATTGTTTAGTGTAGTTTTTGGGGGGAGATTTATATAAGATATCTTGGTTGGTGCATTTTCATAGAGATCCAATTGAGTTGTGACAGTGAATTGCTAATCATTCCAGTTGTGCAACAATGATGGAAAAAGTGGACCATATACAAGGACACAGTACTAAAGAAGATTTTTAGATTCCTGGTTTTGCTTTTTCTAGGAATTCACAAGCAGTTTCTTCTATAGCCCAAGGAAAGATTTTTGTTTGGAAAATGATTCTTGTCTTGTTTTGTTTGGGTTTGCTGTTCTTGATGATGAAAAGTGGCTCAGACCCTCTCCCTTCTCAATACCAATATTGACTTTTTTCTCAACATTTGCACTCCCCATGCAATGCAAGAGAGTGAAATCATATGGTTTTGGGCAATTTTGTAACCATTGAATGGGTCAAAAACATATTATTCATCATCACTTCGCACCCCTATTTAAATATTTCAAAAAGATTATTAAAAAAGAAGAACTTCTGTCACAGAAGGTTTCAAGGAGACAAAGCAATGGACAGTGAAATTATACTGAATACTAAAGCTGACAATTCGTGTCGCCACACAACACAACACAAAATTAGTATTTTTAGGCCTCACATTTTGTAACCGTACTGTGTTGGAGAACTCAATGTGTTTAATAATTGTGTCATGTTCATGCTGGCTCAAACGAGTTGATTCTACGTGCAGAATATGTTGGGTCGTGTTCGTATCAATTGTGTTGTGTCAAGTCAACACAAACCATTTAATTAGTGTGTTGTGTTCATAAATGTGTTGCATTTATGTTCAACCGTTCAGCACGATTACTAAATGTGTCGTTACACGCACACTCGAATTGCTAGCTCTACTGAATATTGTCTACTATAATGACAATAGAATCATCAAACCCAACTCTACATTACAAATGAATTTATGCTTTCAGTGTGTTGTTTTTTATACAACAAAGATTGAACAATTATCCTATAAGCTAATATAAAGAGAATCAAATTTGGCACTATATACAGTACCAACAGGAAACCCTAAAGAGGATTTGGGTTGTCTCTAAAATACATGAGATAATTATTCCAACAGATTTGGACTGTATATCATAATTTCTTGTTCTTCCTGAATAGTTTAAGATGAGAGCAGAGACTAACCGGGACATATCATGTGCGGTACCAGTCTCTTTCGTTCTCCTCTAAATGGTGCTGAGGTCCTCGTTTTTTTCCTCGTTCCCTCGTTATTATGGACCGGACTCAAACAACCAACCTGAAAGGTTGGCAACGACAAAACTGTAGCAAAGACGCTTTGCCAAAGTCACTCAAAGGACATTTGAATGATAGAGGCTGGATCATTATACCATGTACAAAAGAAGCCTCCTTGCAAGGTTGCCGTCGTTTTTGTCGTTTTTTACATCTTCTACGCCCATTCATATGTCAAAAGCCTGGCATAGCAAACTGGGTTGCAAAGACTTCGACTCGAGATCGCAATTCGATAATATCTCTATTACTCTGGAGACCCTTTAGGAAAGCCTTCTGCATCTTTCCATGTTCTCGCATAACCATACTGGCAATATGAGCAGCCCTGAGAAGAAAGTCTGCAATTGTGTCAAAATCGGATTCCAGACAACCTCTTGACGTCATAGCAGGAGTACCTGAGAGAAATAACAAGAAAATTGTCATAATTCAAAACTGCCAAGAGCATCCTTTAACAAGATACAAATTACAACTTACAAGGTGAAGAGACTAGTAAATTGGTATGTAATGATATCTTCACTTACCAATCCTTACTCCTCCAGGCGTAATGGTACCATTGTCGTCAAAAATAGCAATTTTATTCAGGGTTATGTGACACATCTCACAGACTTTCTCGTAATTCTTACCTATGAAATCATAAATAGAAAAGAGGATGATCAGACTCGACTCCGAGTTAAATCCAAAAGCATGATAAGTAGGCAA
Organism: Pelargonium nanum; assembly: GCA_036897485.1. Classification (NCBI taxonomy): domain Eukaryota; kingdom Viridiplantae; phylum Streptophyta; class Magnoliopsida; order Geraniales; family Geraniaceae; genus Pelargonium; species Pelargonium nanum. The sequence goes on along the minus strand of JAYMTF010003746.1, from coordinate 2,472 downwards.
TATAATCCAAACGCAACAATATCCATTAGAAATCATTCTCCGACAACACAACAGCAATGCAGACACAGAGCAAATTGAAAAGATATACTAAATGTCACATATAATGCGACTGTTGTAGCTAAAAAGAATCCCTACATTGGCATATAAGAGTTGCCTTATCAAAATAATGAGCCAAAAGGCAAAGGAGCATTCTCATTCAATGGAGCATCAAAATGCACTTACACTACTTACATAAAAATGAAGTATAGACAACATGAAATCGCTGTAGTGAATAAAATAACTAATATCAGGAACGCTCCATGAAACCTAAACTTCACATTTTTGGCATTGATCAGACATCCCATGTCTTTTCACCACAGCATTTCGATACAGAACCTAGGACAAAGTACCGGTACTAATTCTCACAGCTTTCCTACAAGTTTCCTTCCAAACAGCCACCTTACAAGGCCAAGTTTCACACTTTCCTCAGCTGTGAAAGACCATCCATCTCTATCATGACTTAACTTCACATTCACAGTTTTCCCTTCGACTACCTCAAACTTTTTTCGAGATGTAACATGCTACTGGCATACCTTCCTAAACAGAACTTCAACCATCCCTAGGAACTGAGATTTCAGGGAGGAAAGTAAGACGTGAATATCATATCCATTGCAGAAACAACACCCCGACCACATTTCTCATCTCAGCTCTTAAACCCCTCTTCAAAACTTGACATGGACATTGATATCTATCTAACTTGATATTTAAGTCATTTTTTAACAAAAATAAATAAAAAGTTCCACGCATAATAATAAAATACCTGTTAATCCAAGGGGTCTTAGATCCCAGAGTATCAAATGGTTGTCAGAGCCTCCAGTTACTAGTCTGCATTTTCTTCTCAACAAAGCAGATGCTAAAGCCTGAGCATTTTTCTTCACCTGATGCATATATGCTTTGAACTCAGGAGTAGCCACCTGTTTCAAAGCTATGGCGAGTGCAGCAGTATGGTTATTATGGGGCCCTCCTTGCAATGATGGAAAAACTGCAAAATTTATCTTCTCCTCAAAGTCATAATTGTCACTTTCATCTCCTTGATTCAGAAGAATACCTCTTTTCCTTGATTTTTTACCCTTCCTATAAAAAATTATACCTCCCCTAGGACCCCGAAGACTCTTATGAGTTGTTGAGGTAACGATGTCACAATAGTCAAATGGGTTAACACATTCCTGAAAAAACGTCAATGAAATTTGTCACCAAGAAAACTTCAGAGAATCTTACACCTAAAATTCATTCATTTTCTTAATATCATAAAAAGCCTTCAAACTATCCCAATGGCACAAACACAATGAAGAAAGAAGAATGAATTGTTTGTTACAAGTACTTGACAACCATATTATCAAAGGTTGAGGAGTAACAAGGGAATCTCAATGTAATGAAAGTTTTAAGATATTACAACCATTTATTTGAGTCAGAATAACCCACCAAAGTAAAGATCTCTGACACAAAAAACCCAATGTCAATCTAAAACTCAAGTTCAACCAGATATCTATCACAGCCAATCAGTTCTAAGTAAGTGCAACGTCCAAATTCATATCAATTTCACTAAAACATAAATACGAAAGAAATCTAAAGATAGCAAGTACGTGAGATATAGGCATATGAATGAGCAACCTATGTCTACAATGCAGCACAGGAACAAAGTCAAGGAAATGGAAACCAATAAGAGCAAAGTAAGAATCAACAACGTGAAGCACAAAACTTAACACTTAAAGAACAACTCAAGCACACCTTGGCAGCAACAAGACCACTAATTTGGGCCATATCACACATCAAAACTGCACCGCACTTATCTGCAATCTGTCTAAACCTTGCATAATCCCATTCTCGAGGGTACGAGCTCCCACCACAAATTAGTATTTTTGGGCGAAAATCAAGTGCCCTTTCCTCAAGCTTATCGTAATCTATATACCCAGTTTGTGGGTTCACTTTATATGCTAAGCTCTCAAAGAAAATGGATGCTCCAGACACCTTCCTCCCACTGGGAGTATAGTACCCATGACTCGTGTTCCCTCCGGACGGAGTATCCAACCCCATGATCCGATCACCAGGGAGTAACAGTCCAGTGTACACTGCAAAATTCGCAGAAGTGCACGAATAAGGCTGCACATTCACACCCCAATCCTCAGAATCCAAACCAAAAGCTGCCAATGCACGCTCACAACAGAGCATTTCAATCTCATCTATGTACTGATTCCCACCATAGTACCTAGCTCCCGCCATTCCTTCCGAGTACTTGTTCGTCAAATGGCTCCCGAGAGCCTCCATTACCGCCCGGCACACAAAATTCTCCGATGCAATCAATTCAATTCCCTTGAATTGCCTCTTCCTCTCGCTCTCCATCATCCCATACACATCCGGATCCGCCACACAGAGTGGCTGGGTGCCCCCTGCCCGAACCACATTCCTCCCAGCCTCCCGAGAGGGGTCGGCCGG
>JAYMTF010003745.1:0-14535 GCA_036897485.1 Pelargonium nanum | reverse complement strand
TAATAAATATAATATTATAATAATTCCTATATATTGTAATTATATAATAGATCGTGTTCTTCTCGTTATAATCTAGTATATATAGTATACTACATTCGCTACGCTCATTCGTTACTATTTATATACTAGCTTATATACTACGAAGACCACTTGCTTTGTTCTATGTGTTGTGCAGGCCCCATTCTCTTCCGAGAGACCACCGTGCTCGATGCCCCTTACCCTTTTTGGTGGGACGGGGCTCGGCTACTTATGTGGGTCTCTCTCCCTTAGGGGCCTTTCAACACATAGATTAGCCGCTCATATGGTTGCCACCCCGAGCCAACCATACGAGCTACATTCTTAGCTGCAGTTATAATACCGTATAAGGTTATAATGGTCTTAGAAAACAAACGAAGTTTTGTTCTAAGACCATTATAACAACGCTTATAATATATTATATATTTGAACAACAAAAAGGATAATTAATAACGAATATCTTATATATAAGGAATGTAATGACTTATATATAAGATATGAAGTATATTAATTATTCCATGCTATAGTATATTATAACGAATATTATATAACGAATGAACGTAGTGAATGTAGTATATATAATATGAAGTATATAATAAATACTATAGCCTATTCTTTCTTTGTTACTTTCTTTCTTAAAAACCGTTATGTCCCTCCCATGGAGGGTATCTCCCATATCAAAGAAAACCTAGCTAGAACAAGCGTAAAAGACCTTTCAGATACAAACGCATTACAAGCTACCCTAACTTTCGATATAGGAAATAATTTATTAATAAATCAAGGGTTTAAGGAAATTAATCCAATCGGTACTTTTTCCCGAATACTTGAGATCCCAATACTCCTACTCCCAATCCAATACTTTAGCTGCACTTATTTATTTTGATATGAAGCCCCTCCTAGCCTCCCCCAAAATACGGGGAGGAATTACCGAGTTGTATGAAGTACGGTATTTCTTTCCTAGATAGAAACACCTTAAGGACCCTCGAAACGTGAGTTTTAAGCCATAAATTCATATAGGCTTAAAAGGCACGTTAGATACCCTTTAGATACAAACACCTTAATCGGTACCCTAACTTGTGTTTTAGGAAAGATTTTATATAAAAGTTATATGTCCCGAAGGTTTCTGGATAACTTACTTTAAAATACCATAAAATAGAAAACAAAGGAATAGGGCTAGGAAGTAATACCCTTAACTCTTAGATCTCAGGTATTTTCCCAAGGGGAGTTCCCAGGTTATTAAGAGGAATACCTAACCTTATGAAAATATACCTTTCCATGACTCTTCAGGTCATTAAAAGTTGTCAAATCCATGGACGGAATCTGTTAGTTCCTACTTACGTGTAATTTTTTATTTCTCTTTTTGACAGATTACGTTCATGAATTTGACGGAATGTCTTGATTTGACACGATTTTTAAAAATATTTGGACTAAATTGTCACGATTGTACAACCTTTGGACTAAATTGACTCGAATGATAGTTCAAAACTAAATCGGCACGTTTTGGATAGTTCAGATACTAAATTAGACCTTTTTCTATACAAAACAAACAAAATCTCAAACACTATGAACCTTATGATTGTTGTTAAAAGTTAAAACCTTGGCATAGATTTTACAAATGACAGTAAAAAAAACCTCTTTTTTCTTTTTACTGAGAGATGTGAAAACAAAAAGATTTCCTAGGGAATTGAAGAGGGCCAAGAGCCACCCAATTCCAATATAAGCACACACCAACCAGCACTATGATCTTAAAAAGAGGCATCTCCTTTATTTCTTTACATCAGATCAGGCAATTTAGAAAGAAAAAAAATACTCACCAGAAGCCTTTCACATACTCTTGAAAGTAGCAATTAGATCCTGCAACAGTCAGTGGCCTCTTTATCAGATTTTCTTGTCCTTCTCTCACCACCTAAAGAGTGGAATCTTAAATTCCAATTCTCCTCACAGTGTTGCTTGATTGAAGTTGAACCTGTGAGTGAATAAATACCAATGCAACATAAACATGTTACTGAGAAGAGATTCTTCAAAAGCCAATACAATATCACTACCCCACCATTGCCAGCAACACTAGCACCAACCAAGGTCACAGAAGGTTAAAGAGCCAATAGAATTTCGACAAGCAATGTTAGGACCAGAATCAACTAAAGTTGATAGTTACATTGCCACACTAGGACATAAACATGCCAAAATGTTACTAGCAGAAGACAATAGAGGATAGAGAAGAGTAGAAGACAATGCAGAAGAGAAAATGGGCCATGTTTATTCCAAATAGCTGTTTGAGGTTCCATCAGTACAAGTATAGACAGAAGGGGAGGAAATTACAGATACAAAAGACAAGAAAATATAGTAAATTTCTGTACTACTTAGACTGATGTTTTTTATACTTAATCCTAACCTACACCCTTCTCTTTTCCTTGCTCACTCAGATGATCTGTTAGACAAAGGACTTCCCATCGGTATTTGTTTTGTTACATAGACCATTAGTCTACGCATCTTTGATAATTCTTTCTCTACAGGTAAAAGGTGATGGGAGATGGGAATTGCGCCATCGCCATAAAACTAAAAACTAATTTCTGCTACTTCTAAAATCCTAGGATGAAGATCATCTGAGAGTTTTCAGGAAAGGAAGTACTGCTGGAACACTAGTTCGTCTTCTAAGGATCCAATTTCTCCCACTCAAAACGTCCCGGGAGAGGCTTATCAGACACTGGATCAAAGTTATACCTACAGCAAACCCAGTGGAAACATTTATCAATTTCAGTTGCATCAAAATGAAGATTCTTCATGAACAAGAAAATAGAAAACATGAAACTAGTAGAGAAATATAAGTTTATACTTCTCAATGAATGATTTTTGCTCCTCTTTTTCTGCAGCGGTGAATAATTCATCCAATTCATTTGTGGAAGGGATGTCTCGGGGAACTGAGTTCAGCACCCTCCTGTTAGTATCAGTCAAGCCAGAAGACCTGGTAGTAGAACCAGGGGTTCTTATAATATCTGGGTCCCTTATTAAATTGCAAGGTGTTGATTCCCTGGTGCCCCTGTCTCAAACAAGACCAAATCACATATAAAAATAGAAAATAGAAGAAAAAAAATTAAAAATGTAATATATTCTGCCCTTGCGACATAATGAAACTATATGCAAATATAATTAATGTTGAAAGATATGCAACCATAACAGTATACAAAAAAATAACTATACATCTCTCCACTGCAGTACATTAAGAAAGGACATACTCCGGGTTATTCATACTCCGGGAAAGATTACGTTACCAAGTAGAGACGGAAATTAATTATGACCATTATAGGTTCCATGCACCTGGTTGGTGTGAAATCAAAATATACTACAACTTTCACAAATACTCCTAGATTATCTAGTTATTATAATATCTTTCTAGACCTAGATTAACAATGTTCAAAGAAAAATTATTGGTCGGTTCCAAACACCCTAGGAATTATTGGTCTGTTCCATTGTTTTTTTCTCAAAGGGAACAGCCCTAGATAACCTAGGTTATTATTATTTGAAGCATCTAGGGAGGAAAATCCAACAAAAGATGTTTGTATCTTCCAACTAGAAGTTAGAACAATGACAAGGAATCTTTGTGTTGAAAACACCAAACAAAATTAGCATTTAGGACATTGTTTCTGAAGCCCAAATATGAATCAAATTAAAGGAATCTACCTGCATAAACAATCAATTACCAAATGAACAAACGAAAGAGGTAAATGATCAATATGAGAGTAATGAAAGAAATCATTCAGATTTATTAACTACTCAAAGATCACCAGTTCCTAATGCATATGAGCACATACAATACAACCTGGGAAAATTATGGAGAAAAGAACCCATAAAAACGAAGAATTAAATAAACAATTAAAGTAACTATACTCCAAAAAAAAAACACCACTAAATAAATATTTTTCCTTTTAAAAGAAAACACAGAGAAAAGGCTTACATAAAAAAATCCCCTTTTGTTCTCAAGTAAGACCCTAGAAACAAAAAGATAAATAAATAGATAAATAAATAAAAGGGCCATAGTGTTTGGATGCCAAGAAAACAGAGGAAAAGAGTGGAAAAATTAAAAAGGATAATCTTCAGGGTGTTGAGCTAAGTAAATTCAGAGTTGAAAATATCAATTACACATCTAACAAATTCAAAGAGCGAGATGTAAAACACCTATACAATGAAAAGAAGAAGAAAAAAACAGATTGAAGAATTATCCTCAAGTGAAGAGCATAGCACCAGTAAATCAATTTCCACTATTTTCAGTGTAAAAAAAACAGAGCAACAGAGAAAACTCTTAAATCAAACGCCGTAACGGACAAAAAAACTGAAGACTTCGAAATTCAAAAAATCAAAATTTCAATTGCCAAGAAAACTTAAATTTAGGTTCCGGAAATGACCACCAAAATGAAGAGCATTTTCCGGGATCAAACCCCCAATTTCCAAAATCAAATTCGAAATCCGAATTTCAGCAATTTAACCTGCAACCAAACAGACCCCCAAAAAAATGCAGGTTCAAGCAGAGAAGACACACCTCTCTCGACCTTCAACCTCCAAAACATTTTCTCCGAACGAAGCCTCGATACCTACATCACCGTCGCATTCGTCGCCGTCTTCCCCATTTTTCTCCTCCGCCGCTTCCTCCACCTCCGCCCGCAACCTCGAGCTCGGCTTAGGGTTTTGCCGCACGCTGTTCTCCGCCTCCGCCGCCGCAGCAGCTTGCTTCTGCCGCTTGGAGGAGTCGCGAGCAAGCCGCGGCTTCTGGAGACGGCGGTTCCGGAGCTGGAGGTAGGAGCCGGAGCCGTCCACCACCTCAGGTTCCGAAGCCGAATTCTGAAGGCGCTGGAGAGCTAGGGTTTTAGCTCTGGTCCGGACTCCGAGAGAGGACTGCGTGACCTCCATGACTGCCACGTCACCACTGGCCTTGGTCTTCCTCATGTACTTGCCCATTTCTCTTCTGCTATGCTATGCTCTCATGGAGAGAAACAGGGCAAGAGAGAGAGAGATTGAGAAATGCAATGGAGTTTCTAGAGAGAGAAAGTTACAGCAGGAATCGATGGAGGAGAGAGAGAGAGAGAGAAATGGAAAGGGTAGGGTTGGGTTGCAGAGAAAGAGAGAGAGAGAGGGAAGAGACGAACTGTACTTCCAATTTCTCAGGATATTTTGTGTTCTTATATAGAAAATACCATTTCTATTTCTTATCATAAAATCATTGTATTTTCACTTTTTTTTTACCATTAATAATAAATGTTTTATTTAATTACTATAAATATATATAAAGATAACAATGAAGAAACTTCATTCATTTATTAGATATTACTACATGTTCACTTGATTTTTAGTTAAACTATTAAATGATGTATCATTTTCAATGTTTTTTCTTTTGGGTGCAAGAAACAGTAATTGCATCATTTGCGTTTTTTTGTTGTCGCTACTATAATATATACGAGTAGATTGAGTTTTGTTGTCGAAACAATAACATTGTAACGTCTTCTTCAAAATTTGCATTGCATAAACTCAATTTCTATCATTTTCCGCCATGCTCGTCATGTGTTAGTATAGTTTTAATTAAAGATATTGTGTGTCCTCTTCAATTTTTGTCACAAAATAAATATTTTTTCAATTTTTTCGGTCAAAATCATGAGATTCCTGAACGGGAATATTTTTTCAGTTTTAATAAATTAACTATATACAAATTATTAATAGAACGCATATAATATGATAGTTAAAATCTATTGAACTAATTAATTTCTACACTAACTCACATTGGTCTAATGGTATTGAAAATTAGGATTTGTGCCACTTTTTCTCTCTGCTGTTTTGAGAGTCGATTAGGGTTTTTGTTCGGTTACGACTGCTCTTGATTTCAGAGCGGCAGCAGTATCTTGAATTTGCATTTAGCAACTTGCAGTCTTTCTCGTTCTGATAGCGAGTCTTGCTTTGATATCAAGCTAGAGTTTTGTAGATTTGCAGCGTAGATTCGCGGTATGTTTTTTAGTTGGCGTTCGGGGCAGAAAGAGACGATTGCAGGGAAGGAGAAGGTGGTGATTTGGTCAGAGTTATCGGATCAGACTTCGAGTTTGCTATCGGAGCAGATGGCATACACGATGGTGACGAGAGACGGTTGGCAGAGCACTCCACGTGGTCGACTTAAACTTCAAGTGCAATCGTTGCCAGTTGTTCGTGCTATTCAGGCTGGAGGGGAGGATTTCAGTGCCTTCATTTTGATTATTCAATTAATGTGGAGGAATTTAATGCCTTTCGTTTGATCATTCATGATGCTTTAGTCATTGTGGCTCATCACAGTTTTCTATTTTCGGGTTGGTCTGCGAACCAAGTGGTCCACGAGTTAATTAGATTTTCGGTCTATTTTTCATATTTGTCTTTTTATCGTCCAATTTGAAATATTAATAAAATATTAGTTCATTGTGTTAAAAAAAATGGATTTCTTAAACTTAACATGTATTTTTCCATAAACTTAAGCAAATGTCATTATATCGCGATAAGATATAATAAGGATCGCGAGTAAAACAATGGCCAAAATCATTGGATACCATTTTTATAACCAGAGGTACAAACAAAAATCAATATTTTACTTACATACATACTTGTTTTCAAAGCTTTCCCTATAAGATATACAAAATAATTTATTAAATTTTACAAAATATATGGTCAAAATTCATATAATAAAAAAAATACACTGGACATGACCTCATAACATTACACCAAAATGTATTTTTAGGTCACAAATGCAATTTAAATTGTTCTTAAAAAAAATCTAACTTATACAACAATTTATGGAACCATGTTATAATCCTCGACGCAGGGGTTGTTTTGCTGAATACACTTAGGTAGTGTTCGTATACCAATTTATAATTGATGTTTAAAAAAATATGATATATTGATTATATTTAAAATATAAGTATTGTGTTAATATCATTTTTTAGAAAGTCATATTTGGCAGTAGAAAAATATATTTTCTCAAATGAGTTGAATAATTTCAAATTCTAAGGAAATGAAATAACACATGTATCATCTTATTTCGATTTCTTAGCGGGACACTGATGGTGTGGCAATGATGTCATCACTCATGGAGTCTTGAGAGGCCCAAGGTGGAGGTATAAGGCAGAGTTTGGGAAATTACCAATAGGATGTACCTCGATTAGAACCTCCAACATGTGTTTACTAGTTGGGCATAGTAGCACTATCGAATTTGCGGGAGAACCTACCAATCTAGACGTGACTTTCGTAGATGAGGTCTTCTCATATGCCAACAGAGGATACATGAGCCCTTGAAAGTGTTGAGTGGCCTAAGGCGTACCAAGTTGTAAATTCATGTTAAGCTATCAACAGGTGGAGTTGAGACGCCACTTGACCAAAGACAATAGGTTATGAGAGCTCATGCTTTGAAGTTGTCTTCTAAGAGTTAGGCCTTGAGAAACGATGAGCTAACACTTGGATTTGAGAGTTAGGAGCCTCAATAGTGTAAAATCTAGTCTAAGTGTTGAAGTCGCCCACAACAAACTGGTACCATGTCAAAATATAGTTGTAGGTTTCAAATTGGAAAGAGGTGTTGTACGATAGTGGGAGTAAAACGCATTACAAAATGACACCTGAATCAAACCTCAAAATTGCCAAGAATCACCCCAAATGGTCGAAACATGGTAGGTCATGAGAGCTCGAGTTGCACTAAGGAGAAGGGTTGGAGTAGAGGCCTAAATCCACCCACATGCGTGGGAGATGTGCCACGACTATGGTGTGACCTAGGTCTAACTTGTTGATTAATGCATCTTCTCGATTGAAGAGGTCTTCAAACGCTGGAATCACTACTTTAGAGGTCGCGCCATAGGTATGGAGGAGCCCCACAACCGTAGGTCGTATGAGGTCACGCCTCAGGCGTGGGAGTGAGCTCTCGACTGTGGGACCCGAGATTACAGAGGCTAACATCACGTCTTTCTTACAAAGCTCTCATTATGCTGACATCGCACGCCACAAGCCCGGAAGAGAGCTCAAAGCTATGAGTCTTGTCTGATCCTTCTATTTGACTCTAGTTGACTCCTTTCGGGCCATGGTGGATTTTACTCCATATGAGATCCGCCACGAGTTTTAAAGGCAATACTTGGTTCCCATTTTCTCAAAATGTCAAACTTAACTGATCTAAATTCTAAAATAAAATGGAGCGAATCTGCTCGAACAAGAAATGTATCAAGCTTTTAGAAACGAAAATAGTTACGAAATTTTATGCACCATACCGTATAAATCAAGTTATGTACATCTAGTATCATATTTGACATGCATACTGATATAAAATAATAATTTTTCAAGAAAAAGAAGAGGCATTATATGCAATTGTACCATTCATGCTTATTAGAGGACTCACAAGAATGTCAGCTCCACTTCCAAGTGATTACACGTATTTGGACTACTTATCTTCAAAATTCACATGTACCTCATGCAAAAACAAGAAAATTGTCACAGCACATCACACTTTTGCCTTACTTTCATGTGTTATTACAGTATACACATACATACATATACATATACATATACATATACATATACATATACATATACATATACATATACATATATAATTTTATTCTTTTGAAGGAACAAAGATGTGAACACTTTTTTTTTGTTTAGACAGTGAAGCAAACTGAGACTTGTTAGTAGATGAAAGTAGGATATTAATTACTGGTTAAGTTTAAAACAACCAACCAACGAACAATAGTCCTGACAGGAAAAAGGCGCCAGGATGTGCAGTAAACATCCCAGAATTGGGAACGGCGTTTCTATAGTAAATTTTTGAATGTCAATGCCTATAACTTAAGGCTACAACAAGAAGTTACTAGGCTTTCTGGGTATTCTGGTATCATCATTGCATGTCAAAAGATTAATTAGGAGCTCTACAAGCAAATCCACAAAACAAAGTTCACATATGGTGTAAATGGATGATAGAGTTTGTACCTTCTAAAATTTTCTTACAGCAAGTCCAAAGAATCGGGAGCATCCAAATCATCTTCTGGTTTTTGTTGAATATCATGAGCCATATTTTCTGGATCTTCTTCTGGATCTTGTACAGCATCACTTAACATGACAAGTGCTGCAGGGGCAAAATCTTCTGGATCCTCTGGATCATCTGAGCCATCGTCTGAATCAGCCGAGAATCTTAATATAGCCTCAGTTATGCTCTGTGGTTGTACAATCTCAAGCCTGTGTTCTGGTTTATGCTGCTGATTGAATCTGCCTGGAACCTTGGACGGACTCTTGTAGCATACTTCGCAGAGGTCAAATCCTATTTTCTCTGTGCAGTCTTTGCATTTGTATCTCTCCCCAATTATCGGAGACATCTATACAAGGGCAATGCACATAACTTTAACAAGAGGATAGAGAGAGAAAATAGTAAGATAGTTTTGAAAAAACAAGTCGTGTATTTATGTTGATTGTCACTTTTGTATCCTAAAGAAGGGTTTTTGTTTCTTTGGTTCCAAGCACCAAAACTGATTCTGTAATCAAATTCATAATAATAAACATAACAATTCCAGTCAAATTTGTTAATTTCACACTAGTTTTTTTTTTCTTTTCATACTAGAATTCAGACCTTTCCTTGTAATTGTTGGACAACATGATGCTGGTTCAATTTCATACTAATTTAAAAACTAAAGATGATAAAATACATATGACACCAAAACAGGACATGTGTTTGTTCTTCTCATGATGCTTAGCCACCTTTTGGCTGTCAATAGGGCTTATAGCCCTTTCCTTCACTGTAACCGCTTCCCTAAAACCCCCAATAGGCTTCAAAGCCAAGATCAGTGGTTTCCCCTCAGGGATAATAAGCCTGACTTTACTTATTTGATTTGAATGCGGGTTGAAAATGGACATGTGTACTTGTATGATGCTACTTTTGACTCGACATTCTATCACATTTAAGTTTAATACAAATAAAAACTACATGTACATATAATTTCTTATATATATATATAAAATGTTTATTTTCAATTAAAAAATTAATGTGTCAATCGTATCGTATCATGTCTGGTATTTTTTGAAAATGGAAAATCGTGTTGTGCATCAGAATGTGTTACATGGGTGACTTTGAAAGGAGATGTGAAAGAATTCAATTTTGGAGCAACAAGAAGGGGTAGGGGTAAACATAACTTAACAGTAGTGAGAATAGACATGATAACACTTAATATAAGAGATAACAAGGAGTGAAAAGGAGAATGTCAAGCAAACAATCCTAAAGAATTTTGTTAAATGACTTGTGTATTGTAACAGACCTCAACATTATTTAGAAAATAGCTCGGCTATTGCTATTATAGCCAACCAAAATAACAAAATGAAAAGAAATACGATAAGGTACATGATTCCCAGATTGTAAACCCTAATATGATGTCTCAATAATGGTATCTTTATTTGGTAGCTTTTCCATTATAATAACAAGAGTAATTACGGATTACTAATCATCTATAACGTGTCACAGTACATAACTACATTTTTTTATTTCAATAACATTTACAACCCATATGTTTTTACCCCCTCTGCAAGTGTAAATCATCAATTTTATTGAAGAAATTCATTATCTCATTGTACGCTTTGCAAATGACATTCTCTTATTCTTAAATACCCATCATACCCTACAATCTCAAAATAACCCTGAACTGATTCCCATTTTGCTTCATCTTTTCCCATCTTACCAATTTCGCTATAACATCAAAGAATGTGATGTGCTAAGCACATGATGAAAGAGAATGAATTCCCCATTAAATTTGACGATTTATAGAAGGAGCGAAAATATATTGGGTGTTATAATGTTACAAAAATCGAAAAGTGTAGTTATGTGTTTCAGGGCATTATAACTGAGTAATAATCTATAGTTGCCCTTAATAACTAATGAACATGTATGGAGATATGAGAAAAAAACAGAGAGACAAAAAAAAAATTCATCTTCTCTTTTAAAGTTCAACTAATTAAGGGATCAAGTCCCATTTTCTTTTTGAGATCATCATTATAGAAACGTGCTGAAATTTACTAGAATTTAATAAATATGTCCAAGAAATAACATATTTAATAACTTACCCCACAATAATCGCAACCAACTTCAATATGAACCTTAGGTCCACTGCCAAACAACCATGCTGAGTAATCAGTAGTAGGTAACATTGATGACTTGGCACTATGTTGATGAGCTTGTTTTGAACCTGAAATCAAGTAGCTAAACAGATAAATGGAACAAACATGTTACCTTATATAAAAAAAAACTGCAATATGACAATTATTCAGGCACACCAATATGATCACAAAAATTTCTCTTAGTCTAATGGTAACATCTTCATGAAATCCCTGAATTATACTCAAACATTTTGCAAGATCAAGTAAATTAAACTATGAGCATTAGAGAATGGAGAAAAGTTGAAGCATAAATTGAACACCGCTAGAGGTGTAATCAAGTCAAATAAAATATGAAATTATAAGGGCTCGGCTCGGCTTGAAAAATTTGAGAAACCAAGCACCAAGTAAATTTGAGTGCCCCCTAACTAAAGTAACATTATCATTATCTTTAAAATTCCAGGAGAAAAATGCAACGGAAAAGATATAAGTTAAAAGGATCACCGTACGGACAATCAGCTTGTTTCAACAAAGCCTCTCTTCTCTGTGAATAAATTATTGGAAAATGCTCCTCCAAGAAATGTTCTATAGGTAAACAGACACTTGGGGAAGTATTTGGATGAATACTTTGGCAAACTTGGCACCTAGGAACTCCATCTACTGGAATAACAATGCAACATTCACAATATACTGCACAAAAGGAATAAAAATGGAATTAAATATTTGTTTATAATTTTCTTTTATGACTAGAGAACTCAACATAGCTAATCAAAGATCTGAAAGTTACCATGGCCGCAGTTAAAAACAACTGGCCTAAAAAGCAGCTTCTTGCATGCAGCACACTGTAAATCAGCAGAAGAAACTGGCTTGCAACTTAAATGTTGAAGATCACTTCCTAGCAACGTGGCTTCAGAGTTCCTCAAATTTGTAGCAGGTTTAATTTTAGTATTATCATTATGATGTAGGGCAGTTCCAGATGAGTTCTCAATAGCAGAGGATTCCCCTTCCCTGGATGGAGAATCTTCTGAAAAGTTTGTTTCATGAATGGGGGAGAAAGAAGAAGCCTTGGCTAGAATATTTGACTCATCACCGAGCTGTGATCCAAGTAAGTGGTTATCCAGTTGGGGAGAAAAGTAGCCAGCTTCGTTCTCTTCTTCTGGAAAAAATAATAATAAACAAGAAAAAATTATGAATCATAAACTTTTCTGCTATTCTTAAACAGAAGTCAAATGTCACAATCTTTGACAAGTCTAGGTTGTCATGAAGAACAAGTGTTTGCATCACGAAATTTCATGTCCAAGCTTAAATGTATACAGTACAAGTGCTATTCTGATCTGGAATGCTACAGAATCAATTATTCTTGTTTCCCAGCCTTTAAATGTATACATACAATATCATAAACAAACATACAAATATTATCAGCTCTGCTCACCACCAGTCCACATACTTCTGTGCTATTCTCCTTCTTCTATGATGGCAAGAGGGTTCTGCACCCCCATCCCTTAGGATCAACCAGCAAAAGAAAGAAAAACTATTTGTTTGGTTCAAAATTACTGCATATGCTAGAGGAAATAAATATATAGCATACAATCTCTCTATACTCCAATTAGGTCAACTAAGTCCAAAATTGATTTGTCATTCAGCATACAAGCATTGAGCAGCATTCAACACACTATAAGAATAAACATTTCTACAACAGAAACACACTATAAGAATAAACATTTCTACAACAGAAAAAAAATTTAAATGAAAATAAATCATATTGCTCATTTCAGTTCATGCGAATCATGCTGATCTTGTTTACTAATAACCTTAAAATGCAATCATTAATTCCTAAGCAGCTAAAGCAAATTCATCGTTGACTATTCCTAACCTAAAGCTCAGAAGCATAAAATCATTTTAAAGCGAACTTGAACAGCTACTTCACAGTCAAATCACATCATCTCTAAATATATTAGGAAAAAGAGGCTCACTTGAAAAGGCAATCACTTTCTTGCAGATTTTTTTTTTAAAACTTACAGTTCTCAGATTAAAACTTAAAAGGCAGACATAATAAGACTATAAATCAGATGCTATTTCTCCCAATTTCAATTGTTGAAGTTTCCACCCTAAACGGTTAAGCTATTAGGTGCTGTGGCACAACATGCATATCAAGTGAAACGTACAAAACTCTTCAATCATATGCTAGCCTCAACTCTCTAACAGTGAGCTTGATACACAGGAAAGTGGCTCCAGTTCACAATTGTCGTCCCTCTTAAGGTTACTTACGTGGGGTCTAATAGTTAAGTTTCTGACCTAAAAGCTCAACTGGCTAAGCTATTAGGTGGTGTAACTGAACAGTTATATGAAGCACAACTAGGCCTAGTTTGTAATCAATGAGTAAACTAATACGTATTCAAGAACTAAAAAAGAAGTTTGGAGAAACACACCTTCCATTTGTTTTCCCCTCCTCTTATAAGCCAGTGGGTACAACTTCAACAACAAGCTGTGCATCAATTGGCAGACACTGGGTAAATAACCATATGGGTGCCGACAAACTGGACAGTGCGATTCCTGCCAAGAGTTCATAGCTTTGAAGACACACCAGAAACATGACATGTGACCACAGGCTGCAAATATGATAAATGAACGATTCATAAAAATAAATATTTTTAAAATGTCAATATGAAGCTCACTGTAACGGATTTCTTACCTAATACAACTGGTCTGTAAAGGAGATCCCTGCAAAACAAAATGTTATTGATTTGCACCAGCTAGCAAGAAAATACAAAAGATTCAAGCAACTAAGAATAAAAAGCAGCCCAACTCTATCACAGAATAACATTGCATGAAAATCAATTCAAATCTTATAAGTAATAACTAATTATTTTTCACTAAAGCGAGGAATTAGAGATTCAAAGTAGCGTGCTTCAGTATACAAGCTCCAAATATTGTTTAATGGTTCAGTAACCAATATGTAAATTGCTTTAACAAGGTACTAAGTAACGTACATCAATCAAATAACAAAATCATCTGCCCAACACAACTTCTATATATGATAAGATGTTATAATAAACCATTCAAAAATTAAAATCCTTCCGATGATATACTCTCTATAAGAAATGTGAAAAACGGAATGGAACACTCCAATGCCAGTATCTTCTTGCAGCCAAGACATTGTAAAGCACACAAATTTTAGCTACTATGAAAGCAATTTACATATCGGGAATTAGAGATTCAAAGTAATGTGCTTCAGCATACATACTCCAAATATTGTTTAATTGTTCAGTTCCCGATATGTAAATTGCTTTAACAAGGTACTAAGTGACGTACAACAATCAAATAACAAAATCATTCGCCCAACACAACTTCTACATATTATGATAAGATGTTATAATAAACCATTTAAAAACTAAAATGCTTCCAATG
>JAYMTF010003744.1:0-14542 GCA_036897485.1 Pelargonium nanum | reverse complement strand
AATTATATATATATATATATATATATATTAGATTTTAGATTTCTTCAAAAGTCTTTAAGACTAAAAAAAATACAAATAAATTTTAAGAATGGGCCAATCTAACAAAATACGAGAAGTATAGGCACCGAACAGCAAAATAAGATAATACTAGTGGTTTAACAACAATACACGAACCTCATCCAACTCCGGCTGGCTCTGTAATGGACACCATTGAAAGCAAAAGCAACCTCTGTTTCATTATCTTCTTCTCTAACCTCTGAAACCCTCCGCCATTTTCGCTCCAATTTCAAATTCTCAGTTCGTACGGTCAAATCGCAGTGACTGTTTTCGATTTTGATTCAACAAATTTATGGACACTGCAAGCAATTTCCTCGCTTCGCCTCCGCCATTTCCTCCGAGAACTCAATCTAGAAAATGCGCTTCTTCTATTTCTGCAGGTATGAATCTTCACTTCTTTTATGGTTTTTGTTCTTTGTTCATCTTCGAAGGTATGAGATGGCTTAGCGGAGACGATAATGGTGAATTTGTGGTAAAGCTGTAAATGATAAGAATAATAAGAGTCGTTGTAGCTTTAATTGAAGATTTGATGAAAGAACAACTCGTTGGAAGGTTAGTGAAGGATCGAGTAAATTTGAGTAAATTCTGCTAAATGATTCATGTAACCGATCATGTAATTTGGAAATTGGAGATTCGCATGTTCAAATGAAGAATTAATGGTATGTATGTTATGATGTCTAAGATGCATGCTAGTTTAATTGTTTGTAGAAATTGTAAAAGGGAGCAGGGTAGTGCATTTGATATTTGACCAGCAGGTTCAGGACTGTATGACAAAGATGCACTCCAAGTGTTTGATGTTATGCCTGTTCAGTTAATGGTTTGAACTGTTTCATTTTTCCGAATCCAATGTGGTCACATTTTGTTATGTGATCAACGGTTTTCTAGTTTATTGTAAGCTTGAGTTCCACTCTCAGCTACTTCAAGTTTGTGCGTGAATGAAAGAGAGTTTTGAATAAGTTGACATGGAAAGAAGTTACAAGGATATGATAGTGTATGACTTAACGAAGGAGATAATATTGAATGGGATAGAGTGTAAGAGAGAATACAAGTCGAAGATCCCGTATTGCTAAGAGATTCACACAGTGTCCCCAATTTTGTTTGACAAATGTTTTTTTTTAAAGAGCTGTAAAGTTCTTTCGTATCCAAAAAGTTATCAAGTTTTGGCATCATCTATGAAGAAATGCCTTCATTATCTTAATATGTGTATATACCATATTAGTGAATTTTCATTTCATTGGTGATATTTTTTTATCTACTTGCGCGATTTTATATCATAGGATTCTTAATTTTTATCATTAATGTGCAAACAGCTCCTGCAGTTACGTCTATGCCAACAGCTTCCCTAGCTCGAAGTTTTCCTACCTCAGTTCTCTTACAAGAGCAGCGTGATGAGTATAAGCCTCTCTTGCACATATTGAAGGAAGATAATATATCTCAGGTTATACTCTTGTTACAGATATGCACCATGTACACATCGGAAATTCATATATCATAATGCAGCTACACTATTTGGTTCACAATTTTATCTAGGAGGGAATTGAGGGCAGTTTGTCTTCTTCTTATTTGGTCTAAAACTGAGAGTAAAACTTTTTTTTAAGTATATGTTCCCTTTTATATTTGGCCTACTGTTGATTATGCCAGTTGGTTTCAAATACGACTAGTAATTATCCTTGGTCTTTATTTTAGCTTACTGTTGATTATGCCAGTTGGTTTCAAATACGACTAGTAATTAACCTTGGTCTTTAATTTAGCTTACTGTTGATTATGCTAGTTGGTTTCAAATACGACTAGTAATTATCCTTGGTCTTTATTTTATAATGCCTCAAATTTGAGGCATGCTACAGTAATAAATAGCCTTATTTGTTTTTTCTTTCCCTGGAAACTCCTACCTAATGCATTATCTTTTATCTCCTTTTCCATGTTGCTTTCTATAGGTAACATTGGATAGGAGGCATATGTTAACTGACTTCTCAGGCAAAGAAGAGGACCCAGGCCACTCTGAGCAATTAGTGCAGAATTTGGAACACCAGTTGCTTGATTGGCCTGGTTTATATCCCTTGTAAGATGAAACTAGCTCTTCTTCCCTGCTTCTTGCACCATTTTCTTGTCTCATTTTCATGTTATGTTTACATGATAATTTTTTTGTTGCAGATTGCCATCATCAAACATGCATAAAGATCCGTCTTTATCCCCAACCATGCAGCCTGCTACAGTTAGTATGAAGTTAATAGATGTTGAACCGAGCATTGCACTTGCACTTGCAAAAAAAGCTTTGTCAGCCTCAAAACATGCAGCCATGCTATATGAGGACAATGAAATATTAGAAGATGATCCTAATGGTTCACTTTCTTATAGGTTTGGTTGTTGTTTAACACCTTTTGTCACTTTATCTTACTCTTATTCCAGGTAATTTTGTTTATGAACTAACATCTGAGACTTCTTTTTAGTTTGGAGTCCACCAGTTTGACAAAGCTTCCCCTCGAAAAGGAGATAGCAGTAAGGTCAACACGACTTCAAGAGCGGCGTTCAAAGAAAAGAAGGGTGTCAAAGTTAAAAGATGTTCTTGAGAGGAATAGGTCTAAAAAAGTAAAGGCAAAAAGAAAAATAAAGCAAAGGGGATTTGATCAAAATGATACCTTACGGCCGTTGTTCTCATGTCATCAAACAAAACTTTTGACATATAAAGAAGAGTTGACATTGATTGCTCAAGTACAGGTATTTCTTAATCTATATTCCAATATGAGAGATGCTTACCTATGAAGATCTAATTCTCACATGATATTTATATGTATAAAAGGATTTGATGAAATTAGAGGAAGTGAAGAGTAAGCTTCAATCTCACATCGGCCGTGAACCTACCCTGATTGAATGGTCTAAAAGTGTTGGGATTAGTTGCCGGGACTTGCAGTCACATATTGACTCTGGTAACAACAGCCGGGAAAAGTTGGTTTCTGCAAATCTGCGCCTGGTGGTTCATGTCGCTAAAAAGTATCTATATTCTGGTCTGAGTCTTCTGGACTTATTTCAGGTTAGGGCTTTGAATTTGAATGTATTATTTAAGTATTTGTGTTTTTTTCATGGTTGAGGGGTTGGATGATTTATTAAGCATCTTCACGCTTGCAGTTGAGGGGTTCTTATACTAGTTTCCTCTAACTTGTGCTTCATGTATAGCTGGGTAGTGCCCTTCGAAAATCCTTTGTGGATATTACTGCATCCTTTTCTATCCCATCATTTTTCTATTTTCCAAATTGGTAAATTTAGATGTTAAACTTGAGAGTTGAGAAGGATAAGAATAATCGATAAACTTTATTTCGTTGGAATTGGAGTTGTAGTGGTAATCTTTTCAGTTTTTTGCAATAGAAGTCATCACAATTTTACAGAAACATTTACAGATTCACAGGGTTTATTATTGTTGTCTAAATCTCAAGTTAATAATCCTTTTTCAGTCTCTTTTTCATACGTAGGCAGGAAGATTGGGTCTCATTACAAGTGTTGACAAGTTCAAACCTCAAGGTGGTTGCCGATTTTCAACATATGCCTATTGGTGGATAAGACAGGCAATTAGGAAAGCCACATTTGAATGTGGCAGCTTCAGTCATTTGCCGGTATGACTCATTTCTGTTATTTCTGATATTTCAGAAACAAATTGGTAAAATTTTGAATTTGTGCTATGTTGACTCAAATGCTAATTGTCGTTAAATTAAATACCTAGTGCTTGTTCATGACTTTTGTCATCATTAGAGAACTGCTATGACCAATCACCCATTAGTCACTTTTGTGGAGGATTGTGTCAGATTTGCATGTCAGACACGGACACCTGAATCCTGTTTTATCATTTAAAAGAAATAAATTAATAGGGTTGCATTGAAATTTAACTTGTAAAGACAACTTGGATTTTAATTTGACTAGTTTATTGTTAATTACAACTTTAATACCACATCTAATAAGTGACATTTTAGAGTTATACACACAAATTAAGAATTTATGTAAAATGACTTATTTAACCTTACATTGTTGTTAGTACACTAATTAATTACTAATAGTATTAGTGATAAGTATTGTACAGGAAATATAAAAAAGTACATAACTGGAAAGTGAAGCGTCATTTTATCTTCAAATGGTAGAATGACTTTTGTTAAAGTGGGTAATAAAGTGTCCTACATCGGATAAATATTAAAGTAAATGAGCTAAATATAATGGTGCAAGTGAAACTCTACTAATAAGGTTGACGTCTTAGTAGTGGAAGCCCAAACCATTATGTGTATCCTATTATTGAATTTAACAACTTGCATTTTGGTTGCTAAAATGACACTTATAATGAAATGGAGATAGTATAATTAGAAACTACAAAGTTCATATAAATTTATAACATGCAAAAGACATATTCTTGATTACAAAAATTGTGTGTCCTAATATATTTTGTCCTATATATTTTGGGAAAGGCAAATAACCTGTCCGTGTCCTTTGTCCAAAATGGTACTTCATTGGGTTTGACCCTGTTAACATAACTGAAGGAAAATTTTGTGGTTTCTCCTTCCCCTTCCCTTGTCGAGTGAGTGTTATTTATTCTTCACTTGCCAAAATTTGAACTCTTATACCTGTGTCTGAACTAACATGTAAATTGCAGGAGCATATACATGCCCTCCTGAGGAAGGTATCGAAAGCAAAGAGATTATTAGTTGAAGAAGGAAATTATCATCCAACAAATGAACAGATAGCGAAACGTGTCAACATTACCACCGAAAAGTTGGTGGGGCTACTAAACCATGCTAGAAAACCTATTTCACTGCAACAAAAAGTGTTTGCAGGTCAAAATATCACTCTTGAGGTAATGTTCACTTCTTATCTCAATTGCTTTATTCGGTATACCTCCTGTGCATGAAATGTTCTGGTTGGAATGGATGGATATTTGCTCTTCAGATTTCCCCACCTCATTTTGTATATATTTTGTGAATACTGTGTGCTAACTAGATAGAAACATCTAGTGTAACAATTAAAGGAATGTTGTGATAAGTTAATCTTGCAAAACAACTTAAAGATTGATTACAAAATATCATGATGTTGTGACCAAATGAACCCAGGCCCATGTTTATGTAGGGTTAAAACTAGATTACTCGAAATTCAGATTATGTTGTGTTGTGACATTAAATGTTGGGAACCAATGAGACTGTAACGCATAAGATGGGGTAAGCGGAGATGAGAATGTGTAGGTGGATTTGTGGTAACACTAGGAAGGATAAAGATTAGTAATGAAGATGAGATTATCTGGACCAGAGTTGGGATAGTATTAATTAAAGTCGAGGGAAAACCGCATAATGTGGTTTGGACATTCATAGATCCTGAATTGTTTTGCTAAAGGATTCATGTGACCGATCCGAACATTGTTTGGGACATTGCTTGGTTATTATCGTTGTTGTAATAAGAGAACCTGCAAATTAAATTAGTGAAATGCGTAAATGTAGAGGACTAACTCAACTAAAAGCTTAATTCGATAGTTGAATACCCAATTTAATGTAATACTCTCACAGTCACACTCCCCGTCATGTGCAAACTCATTATCGCTTTGCACGTGGCTCATGTATAGGTCTTCTTCTTGCCATGTAAGGACCAAGTCAACTAAAAAACTTAAGCTCATAGTTGAAGACCCGTCAATAAATTATACTTTGTCCCAAAATGAGTGCCCTTGTTTATATTTAAAGGAAACTAGGCACTCATTTTAAGACAAAAATGTAAAACAAACATGACACTATTTTTGGGACGGAGGGAGTATGCTAGTTGTCGTGGACTTGTAGGTACTCTTTCCAGTAAATGGAGTGGCTATTGTAACATATCAC
Source organism: Pelargonium nanum (assembly GCA_036897485.1). Classification (NCBI taxonomy): domain Eukaryota; kingdom Viridiplantae; phylum Streptophyta; class Magnoliopsida; order Geraniales; family Geraniaceae; genus Pelargonium; species Pelargonium nanum. The sequence continues at coordinate 8,651 of JAYMTF010003744.1, read as the reverse complement.
TTGTCGTTCTGTTTGCAGCACATAACTGCAGACCCAAATATTCCGGATCCAGAAGAGAGTGCTATGAATGAGCTAATGATACAGCACATGCGCAAGCTCATAGTAACCACTCTCAAGCCAAGGGAGAGTCAGATAATTAAACTAAGATATGGCGTTGGAGGTGGCAGAGCGTACACGTTAGCTGAAGTTGGCCTACGATTTGGATTGTCTAGAGAAAGGGTTCGACAATTGCAGAATCAATCATTGGCAAAGCTCAAGCTACGCATAAAGAACGAGGGAGCCGACTTATTCAGACAGTTACTTGGTTAGACACAGTGATTCAGGAGCATTCTTTTTAGCTTTCGGGTTTCGATGAGCTCCAAATGGAAATTGGTCGTCAAGCTTCCAGCTCTTACAGGTTATTACAACTATCTTTGCGTAGAATGTCAGAGAGAGCTCGTCCATTATACGATTTAAAAGCTTCAAGATTGTAATGTTGTTGTTTCTGTACATGTTTACACTGAACTTGTAACCTGTTTAATCTTATTCAGTCCCATACGTCTCAGTAAAGCTGGCGATTCGAGTTTCAGGACCATGATTTTTGGATCTGGGTTGAATAGACATTACATAAACCCGACTGCAAGTAGTGCGGGTTTTGCGGATTTTTAGCACAAAGTGTGCAGGTTTGTCCAACCCAACCTTGCATAATGGTAGTGATTCAGGTCTACACTGCCATATGAAGATAACGGAAGGCAAATAATTCACTTGTTTTCTTCCGATTCTAATGAGAACTCGCTTTTCGGCTTTTGACCTATCCTTGCTCAATTATCTTCATACATCTTACTACACATCAACAGTAAAATCTCTCGATTAGAATCTACATGATCATGACTTGTAGTAGTAACTTTAGAACAATTCATAACTTTGGTAAAGTGTTTATTCATAATTAAAAATTAAATTTAACTTTTTATATTCAACTTTATTTGTACGGTATTTGCTCAAATTTTGTACATAGGATATTGCTCCTTATCTACTTGGCATATTATCACTTCCCGATAAATAAAATGAAATAAACAATGAGATAACCGTCACAGAACAAATTAAGGTAATTCACGTTCTACCAAAAATCTCGTAGGAAACATTGAGCTCACACATGAATTAGCTACTTAAAGGGCCTTGTAAAAGTTTCCCTTCTTTAAGTTGCCATTTTATTGTTTTTACCAAACAACCTAGTCGAGTGTTCATTAAAGTTTTGCTTGTGTGAAAGGAGGAGGCAATAATGTTAACAAAACAAGCACTTAGGCAACTCTTGCTACAAAAGCTTTCCCATTTACCAAATAGTCTCATTCATGACAATCTGAAACTATTGTTCCAAGCTTCAACAGAAGAGACAGAGAAACAGTTCTGTATATACTTTCGAACCCATAGACAAAATAGCACGAAAACTCATTTCCAACACATACTGAGATCGCTGCCATTCCACATTCTAGGACATACGTTTCAGAACGGAGATGGTAACATAGAGATGCATCAACTTGTTAGTTTATGTTTTATTTTGCTTGGATGTTGTCAGTACATAGAGGATTGTAGGATAAAGAATGAGAGACTGAGTAATGAGAAAATCTATATGCACTCATGACCTATAAACATACATGATACAATCAAAACCTCTACTGTCTTTCTATGTAATGTTTGTTGCTCAGTTCCTCTACCATCTACTTCACATCTTTTAACATTCCAAAAGATGACATGAGATGGATTCATCATCATTAGTTGATTCCGATGCAAGGTTAATATATGAACCGACAAATTCAATAACTGAATACTACCATCGAACATATCATGCTGTTAAAGAGAAAAAGATAGTAGAAACCTCTTTAGGTGTCGCCCAAATAGACTCGTTCATCTTGTCAATCCATTCTCCGTGATCTGGTGTTGATCCAAGCTTCAACTGAAAAGACTGAGATTTGGCGTACAATTGTTGCCGAGACATGTCAGTTTTATTCGTGACCCGCCAACAAAGATTCATCACTATTACGAACATGATATTGGAAATGAGTTCTATATGTTCTTGCCAATACTTTAAAGCTATGAGCTATCTATATGGAGCGTCCCTACGAGCGAAGAGTACACAGTGTTATTACATGGAAGGCCTGCCTCTATCATCTCATCATACAATCTAAAAGCTTCCTCGGACCTTCCCTTCTTAGATAATCCCGAAATCATTACTGTGTAGGTGACTGCATTGCGAGATAAACCCTTTCGATTCATTTCCTCGAATAGTTTTAGTGCATCATCCACATCTCCATGAACACATTCCCCAAACAAAAGTGATGTATACGTATAGCTGTCCGGTATCAACCCTTTAGATTTCATTTCATCTCTTAGCTTATAAGCTTCCTTCAACTTTCCTTTCCTCGCATACCCATCAATTAGTGTGGTGTATGTAACGGTAACGGGTTTCACTCCCCTGCTCTCCATCTCCCTTAGCAACCGCTTTGCTGCGACAAAGTTCCCCTCCTTGCAGTATATATCAATCAAACAAGTAAAAGTATGCGTGTTCGGAGGCAGGCCTCTTTTTACCATTGTGAACAACAACCTCTTTGCTTCATCAAGCCGGTTCAATTTACACAACCCACTAGCAATTGTGGTGTAAGTGAACTCATCGCCCTCAAGTCCTTTCTTCTTCAAGCCATCCCACAGCAGCAGAGCTTTATCGACCATCTCTCTTCTGCAGTATCCATCCATTATTGTATTTAGTATAGCTAGAGTCAAGTGAACTTCGTTGCTCTGCATCTCGTCTACCAAAGTTGCCACTGCATCCATCCGCCCCATCTTGCATAAGCCATTGATCAAAGCTCCGTAAGTGTGAGAATTCGGAGAAAGGCCTCTCTCAGTCAATTCATCAAACAACGCAAATGCCCTTTTCATGTATCCCATTTTACAATTCAAACTAATAACCGAAGTGTAGACATGAACATCCACTTCCACACCCTTGTGGCGCATATCCTCAAACACCTTCTCCGCTTCCTCAATCTCACCGGACCTCCCATACCAGTCAATCAAAATCGTATATGTCACTGCATTGTAGGCAACATTGTCCTTCTTCATCAAGCTCAAAATCTCTCCAACACCCACAAAATCATCTCTTTTCGCATAAGCATTCAACAGCGTATTATAGGTAACAACATTGGGTTTAATCCCTCTACAAGCTGCCACTTCATCCATCAATTGCTTGGCCTTCACAACCTCTCCTTTCCTGCAAAACCCGTCTATCACAATTGTCATAGAATAAACCGAAACCTCCACGCCCAACTTAACCATCCTTCGAAAAAACTCGACACTCTCCTCCAACCTATCACATTTCTTCAAAGCCACCAAATGCACAATACAAGACCTCTCGTCTATTACAACACCATTCCGCTCCATATAATCAAGAACCTCTATAGCCTCCTCGAACAATCTCCGATCAGTGTAAACCCTAAACAACATATCACACAGTTCTTCAACAAATTTAGGCTCATCACACACCTCCTCAACCAAAGAGACAACACTCGAAACAGGGCATCGGAGACAATCATCTCCGGCGATACAATGCAGCACATTCTTCACTCCAGCGAACTTTCTAGCTCCGTAAAGCCGATAAATGAAGGCTACATGAGCTCGAAGATCGGGTTTTTGCGACACAAGAGACCGGTTTTTCTGCAAAAACTTGAAGAACTGCAAGCAATAATGAATTGGGAGATCTGGGTCTGAGAGAACGAGGTGGGTTACGTTGGAATTGAGATTCGAGAGGAGAGATGGGGTCTCCTGGAGGGATTTGAGGCCTGAACTAGCTAGGGTTTCAGCAATTTGCTTAGCGATTTCTAGGTCAACAGACGAGCTGGGCTTCAAAGGAGTAGCTTTCCTGACTATGTCGCAGAGAAATCGAGTCGTGGACATCATTGAAACAGAGAGGTATGTGAATGTGTCTGTGAACTCATAGGAATTTGGTCGGAAAATCTCAGTCCTTCCAGACCGGTTGATGATCGGAGAAGCTTCGATTGAGCCACCGCAAGCTCAAGCTTCGATTGAAAATTGTGCCGACACGGTTGAGCTCAGCTGGGACTTGTGAAAGTATCGAAGTCCAAAGATTGTTCACGGTGGTGGAGATTGGAGAAGAAACATGGGTGAGGGTCTGAGAGACGGCTAATACTATAGAGTATAGAGCAATGTATTGATGTATTTTTCAATACCATGTACATTTTGTTATTTTACTACACCTTCTATGTTAATTTTTCCTTTAAAAAATTCTCATTTTACACTTTTTTTTCTTTTCAATTTCTTATATGGACATAACAATTTGGATTTTGAAAATTGTTAAATATCTAATACGATCCCTAAGTGATAGCTAGTTCATTGTGTCTGAAACTAATGTTATGATGAAGAGTCGACATCTGTCGTTCTTAATATAATAAGACTATGCCTTTACTTTAAATGTATTAGTGGCGGAACATTATGATAGTGGAAAAAATTATACAACATTATATCTAAAAGTGTCTCATGTGATATCGATTCTTGAGTATATCTTTCCTAGGGTGCTGGAGGACAATGCAATGCTTTGAATGATTGAGCACATCACAAAGTGTATGGTAGGTTTGCTCACATCATGTGTTGTTCTTCGTTTGATTTCCATGGAAGTTGAGAGCTTGCTCACAATGCGTGCATGATGCATTGCATGAATGGCCTAGGTGTAGATGTCAAATTCTTGAGAGCCATGGTGTTGCAACACGGCGTGTAGAATGGGCTTAACGTAAATTAAGCTAATGCTCGAAATTTAAAATGTTCATCGATTTTTCTATTCCTAATCGTTTATCGTAAATTCTTAAGAACAAGTTTCAGTCATTTTATTTCATTTCTTCATAGGCTTACATGGCCGGTTAAACGAGTCAAATACTTGATTTTATCTGTCGATTTAACAATCAAAATACACCACCAAACTAATTGTGAGTATGTTGTTTTCCTTTTTCACTTGTACAAATAAAATTCCAACACCACCACATTTTTTTTCAAATGGTTGAAGAAGTAAACGACACATCGTATTGGGCGTCTCATTTCTAAATTATGTTTTCCCCAACAAAAACGATCCAACGTATCGTAAAAATTCACAAATCCATCACCGCCGTACACTCCCTGCAATCCAAATGGCGTCAGCCACCGACTCCAACCACCGCCTCCACATATTCTTCTTCCCGTTCATGTCGCCGGGCCACCAGCTTCCCATGGTCGACATGGCCCAAATCTTCGCCGCACACGGCGCAAAAGCCTCCATAGTCACCACCCCTCTCAACGCCTCTCGCTTCCAATCCATCATCGACCGCACAACCACGACAACCCCCGCCACGTCATCGACCTCCACGTCATCGACTTCCCCTCCGCCGGCGCCGACCTCCCTCCGGGCTGCGAGAACCTCGACACCATGCCCAACCGCCTCCTCTCCTCCAACTTCAGCAAAGCAACGATGCTTCTCCAACCTCCGAGCGACGACCTCGTCCGCCGCCACCGACCCGACGCCATCATCTCCGACATGAACCTTCCGTGGACGGCCGAGATCGCCCGGAACCACCGCATCCCGCGCCTAGTCTTCCACGGAAGCTGCTGCTTCTCGCTCTGCGTCAGCTACTCCGTCGCCGTCCACCACCCCCACGCCGGCGTGACCTCCGACGAAGAGCCGTTCCTGGTCCCCGGCCTGCCGGACGAGATCTACATCACCAAATCCCACCTCCCGGAGCGGTTTTTCGGGAAATTAGACCTCGGCGAGTTCTTCGAAAAGTTCATGGAAGCTGAGAAGTACACATACGCCGTCGTTTCGAACACTTTCTCCGAAATCGAAACAGAGTATGTGAATCTATTAGAGCAGAGCACAGAGAAGAAGGTGTGGCCGGTCGGACCGGTCTCGCTCTTCAACCAGAAACCACAGGACATGGCGGAGAGAGGAAACAGAGCTTCAATTGACCAAGACCAGTGCCTCCAATGGCTTGGCTCGAAGCAACCCAACTCGGTTCTCTACGTTTGTTTCGGGTCTCTCTGTTCCTTCGCCGAGTCGCAGCTTCTCGAGATCTGGGCAGGCCTCGAATCTTCAGGAAAATCGTTCATTTGGGTCATCAGAGAGAATCAAGGAACTGGGTTTTTGCCGGAGAATTTCGAGGAGAGAGTGAAAAACAGAGGATTGGTCATTAAGGGCTGGGCTCCTCAGGTTCTGATCCTGACTCACCCGACCACCGGCGGGTTCATGACTCACTGCGGCTGGAACTCGGTTCTTGAATCGGTGAGCGCCGGCGTGCCGATGATAACCTGGCCGCTCTTCGCCGAGCAGTTCTATAACGAGAATTTTGTTTTGACTCGGTTGCGAATCGGAGTCGGAATCGGCGTCGACACCGGGTTGCCATGGGGGGAGGAGGAGAGTGCTGGGGTGTTGGTTAACAGAGAACGAGTTGCGGCGGCAGTGACTCGGCTGATGGGCGGCGGGGGAACGGGGGGGGTGAGGAAGCGAGGGGGGGGAGCACGCGGGGTGGCGAAGTTGGCGGTCAGAGAAGGCGGCTCGTCGTACGTCAATATCGACCGTTTGATCGAAGATCTCTTGAATCAGAGGAAGGAGAGATTGTCGAAAGAGTCGTAGTTGAAATGTTTGATTGATCCATTTTCAATATTTTGACCGTCGTTTCGTTTTCTTCTGCAATTTTATTGTTTCTGTGGTTTGGAATGGAAACTATATGTTTAGTGATTAGTGTTGTTAATTGGTTTGGAAAATATTATATTTCTTTTTATGGATTGATTTTTTAAAACTCATTAATAATTGTGGTATGGAATTTGGAAAAATAATTGAGTTTAAGAAATTTATCTAATTATTTGACCCTTAAGATTAACATTATTTGACCAACTATTATTGGAGTCATTAGCATAAGGTGTTTGCTCCTTCAGAAGTCTCAGGTTTCGATAGGTACGCTTGCTTGTCACTAACATTTTTCGGGTTGTGAAGTCTGATTATTACTAAGAAATTCATTTACGGTTTTGATTAATTTATTATCTTGTTCATATTATTTCTATCAATCACTATCATACAAGCAGTCTTTTGCAAGCCATAACGAATTAGATTTTTTGACTAGTAATCATCACTCGTTCGCTCATTAACAAGTGTTGTTACATTTTAAATTAGGTTTCAATTCGAATGAGAGTAGTGACTAAAAACATGCATCAACCTTTGGGGAGACAAAGACAGTCATAAACATTTTTTCCCTAACAAAACCAAAAGAAAAAATAATGAAAATAAACATCAAAGAGGATGTTTCATCAAGCATGGGCCATGAGTTTCTAAAGGCCCAAAAAAAGACATACAACCCAATATGAACTTTATTTTTATGGGCCTTTGAAATCAAGCCTTATAACAAAAAATCTCAATTTTTAAGAAAGTTGCTTAGATATCAATGGATTTTTTTTTCATCTTAACAATTTGAAAAAATTCACTCAAATTGATTATTCAAGGAAAAAGTTATCATTTATATTTTCACATTTTACAGAGATACAAATGTTCATTTTGAAAAATCAAACTCATAATCACATTCCTAAAAGAAATACATGAAATTATTCTTTCAATCTCAATTGGATATTACAATTATAAATGTTTGAAGTGTAAGTTGTGGCATAAATAGGAAGAAATGAGAATGAGAATCTCAATCCACTCACTTAGTTGAAAATTAAGTTCATGAGTAAATGATTGAGAATGAGAATGAAAATGATGAGTTTAATTCAAATATCACCAATGAGAAATTCTCCATCTCAATTCTTCATTCTCATTTAAAAACCAACTTTTTGTATCTAAACAATGCCTTAGTACACTAACCTAGCCTTATTAACAGAGTTAGGATTAGAAAAAATGAACGTGAACAAGAATATATTATCCAAAAGTCAGCCATCAACAAATTCGATATCCCAATCGGAACTTATATACTTACCCACTCACTCGAAACCTCGATTCACCACTTATTTTCATCTATGGAACTCAGGATACAAGAAATGAAAGAAGCTAAAAACATATAAATGAAGAGAATTAGATCAAATCATCAACATCAAGTATTGGCATCCACAGATCACTTAGATCACAAAACAATTCAGTATATGAATGGAAATGAAAACGTGGTACGTTAGCGTTTTAAAGTTTAAAAAGTTGCGGGTAAGACTCTTTGTAATTCTTAGTTTAGAGCGAGAACACTAACGTTCCACGTTCTTAAACCAGAGATCGCTACTTTGGTAGCGATTTCTGATAACATCATCAAATTAACCTAAAAAAACATGTCCATCTTTCACCATATAATATATAGAAAGAGAGAGGACCAAACATGCATGTATTAACGAAAGTTATTTACCTGTAGAGAAAAAGAAGACAAAGTAGTAAAACATCAGTGTACTTTCATGTCTTTCACTCAAATCTTGAGCTCAAATTCAGAAGACAAAAACTGAGTGTAGTGGTTTATTGCCAATGCAGCATCATCAAGATTCTCATGAACTCCAAAGGTTGCATGTGAATCTTGATGGTGCTACTTTCGCAAACGACGACTGTTCATAAACTCAAAATATGAGAGAGAGAGAGAGAGAGAGAGAGAGAGAGAGAGAGAGAGATAGAGAGAAAGAGCAAA
>JAYMTF010003743.1:0-14542 GCA_036897485.1 Pelargonium nanum | reverse complement strand
TTGACCATTGCGCCACCCCCTAGGGGGCAATTATAATTTTTGTTCCGGAATGAGAATCAAGAATCACAAGTGTGAATGGAATTCTAATTGTTCACGTTTCGATATGTTTTTTTAATTATAAATGTAATGAGAATGACTCTAGATTAGGAATCTCATTCCCATTCCAAATTTGTTAATCCAAAACGCCACTTAAATTATCTACATCTATTTAAATGGCTGTGTTGTTTGACATGTCATTAATCTTTTGCTTCTAATTTTTAACCACCATGGCATAGGTAATGGTGTTGATAGGAGAGACTGGTTCAGGGAAAAGTACGCAGTTGGTTCAGTTTCTAGCTGATTCGGGAATAGCTGCTGATGGGTCTGTGGTATGTACTCAGCCTCGCAAGATTGCTGCCTTGTCCTTGTCAAACAGGGTCAGAGACGAAAGCAATGGGTGTTATGAAGATAATTCGATCATCTGTCATCCGACATTTGCATCGGCTCAGCACTTTGATTCCAAGGTGATATTTACGACAGATCACGTTTTGCTTCAGCACTACATGCATGATAAGGATCTGTCTGGGATTTCATGTATAATTATTGATGAGGCTCATGAAAGAAGTTTGAACACCGATCTTCTTTTGGCGTTGGTCAAAGGTTTACTTAGACGGAGGTTTGATTTGAGGCTTGTAATAATGTCTGCCACAGCTGATGCAAACCAGCTCTCAGAGTACTTTTTTGGTTGTGGGATCCTTAAAGTTGTGGGGAGAAACTTCCCGGTTGATGTCAGATATGTTCCTTGTGCTGAGGGAACTTCTTGCCCTGGTGCTGTAGCGCATTACGTTTCTGATGTTGTGACAAAGGCAACTGAGATTCATAAAATGGAGAAGGAAGGGACAATTCTTGCCTTTTTGACTTCTCAGCTGGAAGTAGAATGGGCTTGTGAAAAATTTGCATCTCCCTCTGCAGTTGCATTACCTTTGCATGGAAAACTTTCGTCGGAGGAGCAGTTTCATGTTTTTCAGGACTATCCTGGTAAAAGGAAAGTTATTTTTTCTACGAATCTTGCTGAGACTTCCCTAACAATTCCCGGTGTTAAGTATGTAATAGATTCAGGCTTGGTCAAAGAGAGTAAATTTGAACCCGGGACTGGCATGAATGTTCTTAAAGTTTGCAGGATCAGTCAAAGTTCTGCAAACCAACGAGCTGGTCGTGCTGGGAGAACAGAACCGGGAATATGTTACAGACTCTATGCAGAATCTGATTTTGCGTCAATGCCCATCAGTCAGGAACCTGAGATTCGTAGAGTTCATCTTGGTGTTGCGGTATTACGAATCCTTGCTTTGGGCATCAAGAATGTTCAGGATTTTGATTTTGTTGATGCACCAAGTTCTGAAGCTATTGACATGGCTGTCAGGAATCTTATTCAGTTAGGAGCCCTTGTGCCACAAAATGATGGTTTTGAACTAACTGAGGAAGGTTGGGATTTGGTCAAATTGGGTATTGAACCTCGGCTGGGTAAACTTATTCTAAGTTGTTTTCGTCATCGGCTGGGTAGAGAGGGTCTTGTCCTTGCTGCTTTAATGGCTAATGCCAGTACCATATTTTGCAGGGTTGGTACTTACGATGATAAGCAAAAATCTGATTGCCTTAAGGTGCAATTTTGTCATCAGGGTGGTGACCTCTTCACTTTGCTCTCTGTATACAAGGAATGGATTGCTTTGCCCCAGGATAGAAGAAATAGGTGGTGTTGGGATAACAGCATTAATGCGAAATCCGTGAGGCGATGCCATGATACAGTCACAGAACTGGAATCATGTCTCGAGAAAGAACTGAGCATGATTGTTCCAAGTTACTGGGTGTGGGATCCGCAACAGCGAAATGATAATGATAGCTGTCTGAAAAGCATTATACTCTCTTGCCTTTCAGAAAATGTAGCTATGTACTCTGGATGTGATCAACTCGGTTATGAAGTGGCTTTAACCGGACAGCATGTTCAGTTACATCCTTCATGCTCATTGCTAATATTTGGTCAGAAGCCGAGTTGGGTTGTTTTTAGTGAAATCCTATCTATATCTAATCAGTATCTGGTATGCGTAACTGCATTTGACTTCGAATCATTGTCCACCCTTTACCCTCCTCCTTTGTTTGATTTCTCAAAGATGGAGAAGCGGAAATTGTTAGCGAAAGTCATGACTGGCTTTGGTACTTTGCTCCTTAAAAAGTTTTGTGGGAGGTTCAATAGTAATCTGGTTTCACTTGTTTCGCATCTTCGAACATCCTGTATGGATGAACGCATTAGCATTGACGTCAACACTGATCAGAATGAGATTAAGTTATTTGCTTCACATGAAGACATGAACAAGGTATTTAATCTTGTTTGTGATATGTTGGAATACGAGCGAAAATTGTTGAACAATGAGTGCATGGAGAAATGGCTGTATCACGTACCTGGTGTCTTCCCTTCTGTGGCATTGGTTGGAGCTGGTGCTGTGATCAAGCATTTGGAGCTTCAAAAGAGATATTTGACTGTCGACATATTTTATTCAAATGCAAATGCCATTGATGATAGGGATCTCTTGCAGTTTCTGGAGAAACATGCCAGTGGTAGCATATGTGCTGTGCACAAGTTCATAGGCAATGTACGTGATGGTGACGACAAGTGGGGCAGAATAACATTTCTTAATCCCGATGCTGCTAAAAAAGCTGCCAAGCTCAATGAAGTAGAATTTTGCGGCTCCCGACTGAAAATAACTCCTTCACGGGCAGCTTTTGCTGGTGATAATCGAATGTTCTCATTCCCTGCAGTTAGAGCAAGAGTTTTTTGGCCCCGTAGGCCTAGTAGGGGGCTTTTAGTTGTTAAATGTGACTCCCATGATGTCCCTTTCATGGTTAATGATTGCTCTACCCTGGTAATAGGAGGAAAGTATGTTCGGTGTGAGCCTGGAAGGAGGTCTGAGGATAGTGTTGTGATCAGTGGCATCGACAAAGATCTGTCCGAAGCAGACATTTTTGGTGCACTTAGGGGTGCTACGAAGAGAAGAATCCACGAATATTTTCTGGTGAGAGGGGATGCTGTAGAAAATCCTCCATGCCGTTCTTGTGAAGAAACTCTACTGAAAGAGATATCTCCCTTTATGCCTAAGAGGAACCCCCTTACCAATTGTTGCCGAGTCCAGGTGTTCCCACCTGAACCAAAGGATTCTTTCATGAAAGCTATGATCACCTTTGATGGAAGGTTACATTTGGAGGCAGCAACTGCTTTGGAGCAAATAGAAGGGAAAGTATTGCCTGGATGTCTTCCATGGCAAAAGATTAAGTGCCAGCAGTTATTTCAGAGCTCTGTATCATGCTCGGCTCCTATTTATCATGCAATTCGGAAGGAACTCGATTCTTTGTTGGAAAGCTATAAACATCTAACAGGTATTTCTTATTCTTCTGCTTTTTATAGTTTTATATCCAAATAATGGTTATATGTATTAACTTTGATTAATTGCTCCTCTTTTCCTTATGAATGCAAGTCCTGCTATTATTTGTGTTTTATTCAGAAATTACCTTTTCTCTCTCTCTTTATATTTAGGTCATGAAAACCAATGTGGTAAATGTAGATAATTGTGGTAAACTGTGGCATGATGAATTATTTTCCTGTGAATATCCTATCCACCAATACGTGTGTTGACTTCCATGACTATCAGCGAGCTGTATAGCTTATGCTGAATGTATATTGCCGACTCTTTGTGGCTGCAATTAAGCATTAATTTTTTCGTTTGTGCAAATTAATGTTGTGTTTTATTACAATAAGGGTTTGGATTTCTTTTTGAAGTTATATGATATCATTTTCGAGTGCATGTCGCTCGCATTTTATTAGGATACACAGCCCACCATGAAATTATAATTTTTTCGGCACCACAAATAAGTGGAGCATCATCTTTATTGTTAAGTGGAACACCACAATTCATTTTGAAAAGTACAATAAGATGTTGCAGGAGGCAGTTGTCTATGAGCATCATCTTTATTTTTCTGTGGAACACCACAATTCATTTTGAAAAGTACAATAAGATGTTGCAGGAGGCAGTGTCTATGCTGGTTGCATGAATCTATGTTTCGAGATTGTATGGATTGAATAATTATGACTTTCATCGTACCAAGATTTTGGGCAGTTTGTGTGCAGTATGTGGCTCGTTCATTTTTATATGGTCATGGTATATAGGTATATATTGATTTGGACAGCATAAAAAATCTATTCTCTTTAACATTGCTTTTTGGATATTTTTCACAGGTGCTGAATGCATTCTGGTGAGGAACGATAATGGTTCGTATAGAGTAAAGATATCAGCCAATGCTACAAAGACTGTCGCGGAGTTGAGAAGGCCTCTGGAAGAGCTTATGAAAGGGAAGACCGTGAACCATGTCAGTCTCAGTCTGACTATTCTACAGCTTCTGTTCTCCAGAGATGGCGTGATTCTCATGAACTCGCTGCAGCGAGAGACTGGAACTTGTATTTTCTTTGAGAAGCAGAGTCTTAATGTGAGGATCTTCGGTTCTGCAGACAGTATTGAGGTGGCGGAGCAGAAGTTGATAAGTTCTCTTCTGTCCCTTCACGAGAGCAAGCAACTTGAAGTCCATCTCCGTGGTAGAGGTCTACGGCCTGACTTGATGAAGTTAGTGGTGGAGAAGTTTGGGCCGGACCTTCATGGGCTCAAAGAGCAAGTGCCGGGAGCTGAGTTCACACTCAACACTCGCCAACATGTCATCTCTATTCGCGGTAACAAGGAAATGAAGCAAAAAGTGGAGGAGGTACTACACGAGATTGCACAGACTAGTGTTGTTTCGGAAAGACGGGATGATGGTGAGCTTTCATGCCCGATATGCCTGTGTGAAGTCGAAGATGGTTACCGGCTTGAACACTGCAGACATTTGTTCTGTAGGTTGTGCTTGGTGGAGCAACTAGACTCCGCAATCAAAAGCCGAGATAGCTTCCCAATCTGCTGTACTCAAGAACGCTGCCGGGAACCAATTTTGGTCTCTGATTTGAGAGCTCTCTTGTCAAGCGAAAAGCTGGAGGAGCTCTTCAGGGCTTCTTTGGTGTCCTTCGTTGCATCCAGCAAAGGAGCTTACAGGTTTTGCCCTTCTCCCGACTGCCCATCAGTTTACCAGGTGGCGGATCCCGAGACAGCAAGCAAGCCATTTGTGTGTGGAGCGTGTTATGCAGAGACGTGCACAAGGTGCCATCTAGAGTACCACCCGTACCTCTCATGCGAAATGTACAAGCAGTTCAAAGACGACCCGGACACTTCGCTAAAGGAATGGCAAAAGGGAAAAGACCACGTGAAGACCTGCCCAGTCTGCGGGTATACAATAGAAAAGGTCGACGGTTGCAACCATGTGGAGTGCAAGTGCGGGAAGCACATCTGCTGGAATTGCTTAAGCGACTTTGATAGCAGCGACGAATGCTACACCCATCTCAGGTCAGTTCACCAGGCCATTTTATGAATTTCGGACTTTTTAGATTATTATATACTGTGTAGTGTATATATATCATCATATAACCTAGTATCATGTAAATGAGATAGTTTCGATACGTTACTCATTGTGAATATATATATTAAAGGAGGGGTTAGGGTTTATCACCTACATACTGGTTTTTGTGGATATGATATGCTCAGTGAATGCGCCATTTTCGACCTTTGCACATTTTCTCTACATTCTCTCTGTTTGTGGTTTATTTATGTATGTATCAGAATTTTGCTTACCTTAGTTTACATTCCTGGGTTTCATGTCCATTGCGATTTCAGCCTCTGTAACTTGCACCTCAAGCAACGTAATCCGTTGCTGACGAGTGGACACAGCAATCCGGCTGTGGGCCTAATGCAGGCTGGGCCAAAGAAAATCTTGTGTTCGTATTTGCAACTCTTTGTTGGACCTAACGTTTCTGTGAGACTCAACTTAAATCTGACGAAAAATTGCAAGTTAGGTGTTTTGAGGAGGGTACTAAATTTTTTAGTATTTGCCTTAGAGCTGACAATAAAGAATTTGGGTCGAGTTGTTTGGGTTCATGTTGAAAAGACCTGAACTAGATTTGATGATCCTACACGAGTTTCGGGCCTAAATTTTTAGCTCTATTGGGCCGAGCCATAAGAGGTCTAGGTCCGTGCAAGCTCTACCTAACCTGCAATTTCTCAATGACAAACTCGACACGAACTCACAAAAGAATGCAGGTCATAATTCATTGCCCACATCTGACTCTCACATTCAAAACAACACTAAATTGAAAACTACAGTTCACTGAGTGTATGGTGTTTTTGTCATTTTGTTGATATTGAAGACCTCTGTTTTTGTACAAAGCAAAATTGGATGCATTTGTTTTTGGTTGCATGGCATGGGATGGACCAGAACAGAAGAAAGCCCAGATTGTGCAGCAGTGGCAGTGAATGTAATTACTGGTTAGGTCCCCACACACTAACTAGTTCACATGCACTCACTCAGATATGCTTCATGCCTCTCTCCTACCAACATCTACTATTGGGTCAAAAGTCATTTCAATACTCTCTCGGTTCTGAAACAAGTGTCTGTTTTTTGTAAAATTTATTTCGAAATGAATGTCAAGTTTTTGTTTCTTCTTCGGTTATTTACCCGAGCATAAACTAGGTCAAGATCATTTGAAGAAACGAAGAGAATGAATGAGTCAATTTCAATTAACAATATATTATTTTAAGAATAAAATGAGTGAATTAATGGAACCAAAATTTTACTAAATAATTTGTTTAAGAGAATCAATAGAAAAATAAAAGAAGAAAAATTGTTTTGGACCAACATAGAACTGAGACCAAAATGTGTATTAAACAACAAAACAGGTCTAATTGGGTTAGAACATCGCCTTATGTGTATTGTAACGAAAGAATATGATTAAAGGGTAAAATCAAACTATTCATGCTTAACTTGAACAATGAACGAAGTAAAATGATAATAAACAATCTAGCGATTTCGTCACTACAATTGCGAGGATTAAAGTTTGTGATGCAATATTAATTTTCTTTCCATTTATGCCCTTCTTGAATTCTTGACTTGTTGTGTTGGTTCCTTCATGCCATACTTGTGTTTTTGGTAATAATTGAATAGTTAATGACTCAGTTGAACATGATTAGCTGTTCTTAATTAATCACATTATTACTCACTTAATCCACTTTGGTAAATCTTATCTTTTATCACAATTCATTTTGTGTGTGAGAGAGAAAGAGAATCTCAATATGAGATTGGTGCTTTTTGTGCCTATTTGAAGAATATATATATATATTTAATTTAGTAAAAGATTATTGTCACATTTATTTTGTTAAATTCACACAACATTTTGGTGATAAATTATGGAAAAATAATATATTATTCACATCCAAATTGTTTCTAAATAACAATATTTGAGAACAAAAATAGCATGAGCTTGAATAATAACTAAAATGGTAAACAATTATTTGGATTTTGTGCGATGAATATATTTAAATGTATGAGTGTCTAATTTTAATATACATATATATAAACATTTTACAATTTTCCGGTTGAATCAATAATCGCAATTTCGAGAACATTTTACAAATTATATCAAATTGGTCAATTTAATTTATATTTATCTTGGAAATGAATAAGTTCTTCAATTATGTAATATAACTTATTGGTCAATTTGATAAATATAATCTATTTTCTTTTATTGAAAATCAATCAAAAATTTTATATATTAAAAAAAATCCACAAATGTGTAGTGTAGCAGATCATAGCCCAGATGTTGACTGGTCATACAGTTAAAAACAAAAATTACAATGGGACTTTTGCTCCCACTGGCTGTTCTCAATCCCTATGAAAACATATAATCATTACTATATCCACTAAACGACATCGTCTGGCATGTTTTCATTGTTTTGCCTGCCAAACGGTGTCGTTTACTTGATCAACAGCGCATACACACAAAGCATAGACTTCATAAATATGGGTGAATCAATAATTTCTAGGTAAATGTTTCATTTTGGTTCTATGCCTATTTATTTTTTCTAATTGATATTCAAGTTAATTCAGTCTTTGAATTATTTATACTGTCCTATTTGGGGTCAAACTATGCTATTTCGAATTGATCCAATACGTATAAGTACCGACAAATTAAGCTAGCCAAATCTACTAGTACGACCGATTTGGAACAAAATTGTATAAAGAAAGATGTGGTCGGTCACATCTTCTTTTTTCCTTCAGTTATAAATTTTTGTTATAAAATTGTTGATCACATTTGTAAATTAAGTTAACATAAACGTCACTTAGTTGCTACATCAACAAAAATTTTTTTTGACATAGTTGAGGGATCGAATTGGAACGAAAATTAAATTGAACTAAAATAAAACATTTTTCTAAATTTTAAGTTTAACTTGTTCGCTAAACTTATAAAAGGATTTTAAAAATAGTTTCGAACTATTTTTTAATGAAAAACTCGAATATACTCCACTACACAAAAATAACCGGGTTAAAAAATTTGACACAATTTTAAATTGAATTTTATCTTCTATGACTTCTATTAAATCAATATAATTTTACGAGTTTATAATTATTCTCGACCAATTTTTTTATAAATAAATGACACTTTTTACAAATTGAAGGACTAAAACTTAAACTTTCGAACAATTTATGGATACAAAAAAGAAATTACTCATAATTTTACTTCCAAAGGAAAGAGTTTCCCAAATCCCCCAACTGTTTCTTCTCATTCACATTACAAAAATTAGAAAATAAAAAGATTAAAATTAAAATAGCCTCACCATCTCCTCTATTTTTACCTTCACTTTCTATTTCTCTCCTCACAAAGAAAATGAAAGATCAACAAAATATATATTTAAAAAAAAAAAAAAAAACTCTATTTTTTTTCTTGAACACAACACATTGATCCAATGAAACTTTTGTGACCATTTCCAAATATCTATGGCAGCTGGCGATTTCTCTTCCCTTTCATGCCAAAAACATGAACTTGAAACCTCTTGAATCCCATTTTTTTTCCGCATCGATTTATTCGATTAATTTTCCAATCTCCATCTCCTCCACATTGTTGCAAAAGGGTACATCTCCAAATCCACACCAAATTCCCCATTCAACCGAATCGATTGATCAAGAACTCGAATCTCATGACCTACAAAAACACGAGTCTAGTGATCAAGAACTCAGGTTGGCTTGTCGGGTTTTCGCCTCTTGGCATCTGCACTGCTTTGCGAAGAATTTGCACATGATCCAACTGTTAGTTCATCGCTTTTGTAGCTCAAGCATGCTGCGTCCAACACCCCATTTGGGCTTTGAGGCACGAATGGGGCAGTTGGGGCGTTGGTAGATGGTGATGTGCTCATGAGCGAGAAATCTTTGATCAGTTCGATGCATTTCAAGATCTTGCCCTGCAAATCAAAGCACATTAACGAGAAATCGCTACCACTTTTGGTAAGAAATAGTAAGAGTTTTAGTCCTCGGTGACATTACCTTTTCTACGTGAACGAAACAAGCTATGGCCTTGTCAGTGTCCGATGCTTGAGATTCTCCGGAAACTGAGATTGCAACTGCTGCAGCGATTTCAGAAGGCCTGAACTCCAAGAAGTCGATACCTGCATTGAACTTGTGTCAAACCTATTGAGTCCCCCGGGAATATTGATGTACGGATCACAAACATACACAAATACTAAGAAAGAAACCTTTGAAATCTCCCGCGTATATCAATGTATGAATCACAAACATACACAAATTGTTAGAACTAAACCTTTGGTTATGCTTATTATAAGTCGAACTGATTTTGAAATTTCCCGAGAATATCAATGTACGAATCACTAACATACACAAATAGTAAGAATGGAACCTTCAGTTATGCTTATCAAAACTTCCCGAGAATATCAATGTACAAATCACAAACACACAAAAATAGAAAGAGACCTTTGGTTAAGCTTATTATAAGTTGTACTGATTTTGAAATCTCCCGAGAATATCAATGCACGAATCACACACACAAATAGTAAGAATGAAACCTTTGGTTATGCTCATCAAAACCTCCCGAGAATATCAATCTACGAATCGTAAACACACACAAATAGCAAGAAAGAGACCTTTAGTTATGCTTATTATGAGTTGTACTGATTTTGAGACGGAGGATGCTAATTGGAGACTGTGATCATCGCTCATTTTGCTGAGAAAATAGTCTATGAAGGAACACGGCGTAAATGCCAGCATTCTCCACTTCAGAATGGATAACACGAGTAGCTCCATTCTCTGTATTGTTTTGGCCTCGAACACAAACTTGGGGTCTCCCACCTAACAACCACGGAAAAATCAGGATGGGAGAGTAGCTATAAGCCCAAATCAAATGTCTTAGGAAGCAATGTTGAGAGTTTCTATACCTGCAAATCTACCGAGAGAGGCACTTTAGGCTCTTCCATTTTGGCCGCCAGTGACAAACAAGCCACAACTAACAATTGAACGGTCCAGGCTTTACCTTTCTATATGCCCCAAAATAAAGTCACAACACACAATCAACAATTGAACACAATGTGCCTCAAAACCGCAATGCAATGAACTTACCGGAAGTTCGTAGATTGATAGGAACCGATCCAAGTAGTTCATTGATAGACAAACACAAAGAGGTCCAAAGCTGAAATGGGTACAAGCCTGTTATTATCACAAACACGCGGCTTTAATCAGATGAGGGATCAGCCTATAAATGTCACAACTTTATTACTAATCAAAAAGTGAAGGAACCACAGAATTGAGTTCATTAAAACTCAATCCAATTTCAGAATCCAATCACAATAACATAATGAATCCATCAACAGTTCACATATTAATAATTGAGAAGTAAATCAACAATCAACATCAAACAGAAAAGGCACAAAACTGATCAAAATTGGAAAAACAACCACAACCCATTTGCAGAAATCACTCAAAAACACAATCAATCTAAGAAAAAAACAGCAATCAAGAGATCAAAAACTCAACAACCCACAACCCCATTTGAGAAAACTGATTGAACAAACCTTCCAAATCCAATCAAAAGCTTCTCTCCTGACACTCAAATCCAAGTCCCCACAGCGCAGCCTCCTGAGATAATCATCTCTAGGCAAAAACTCTCCTTCCCTCTCAACCATCAATCTGAGAGCCTCTTCACTCTGGATTGGGACAAAAAGCAAGCAATCGGATCTGCTGATGCTAAAGTTTGAGTCTTTTTTGTGAGCAAAATTGTTAAGGTGGTGCCAAGAAGGAGAGAGCTCAAACCCATAAGTTTTATCACAATCAGGATCATCAAAACAGCTTTTGGTGCTCTCTGAGCACAAAAGGCTTGAAGCTCCACAGTCAAAACTCTCAGCCATTGAAAGGACCTCAAATGGTACAAAAAACCCAATAAAATGGCATCAAAACATCAACTTTGATTATCAAAGATTGTGGGTTGCAGAGATGAGCATTTCTCATGGGACCAGGAACCCAGAAGAGAGGGTTGGAGAGAGAGAGTCTAGAGAGAGAAAGTAGGGTTGGAGAGTTGAAAAGTGAGGAGCTTTATGTAGGAGAAGAGCATGTGTTTTTAGGGTAAAGGAAGGTTTGTTTGGGGAAGAGAAGATGGCTCTGTGGCCTGTGGTGGGTAATGGGTGATGTAAATGCAGAACAACTAAAAGAGAAACAAAATTATGTCCAATATGTGAAAATTCAACAAAAATTCAAAACTAATTTTTTTCTTTTTTAACAGATTATAATTTAGTCTCCAATTTGTGTGATTTGTTCCTGAATTGATTAATTACAATAAATTCTCTCGAGTCAAAAGAATCTCAATCTGTCATGAAAAGCCAATCATTTGACTTGAATTTTGATTCAATATACAAATAAATACATCGAATTTTTAGTTAGTACGATTAGTCGAGATTTCAATATTTACGATGATTTGTTTGAATTTATGAATTGCTTACATAATTTATCATTGGTGTATTAAATACATAATATCATAATTATAACTCAGTATTTTAAATTATAAAAGCTTATTATGCTATCATTGTCGTCATACTATTGTTTGTGGATTGCACGAGTCTAATGACATATCTAATTTTATTTGTCATATTATTATACATTTAACGTGTCAACAAAGATTAATTGACGAAATTAACATATTTGTATAATTCCTCGCAAGCGACTAATTATCATAAGATCTATGAATATTTGGGATGGATTGTTCAAATTTATTGCATGTGACGTGACAACAAAAATTAGTCAATGTTGTTAACATTTTGATAAACCTATTTGAACGGATGCTAAGTAATATTTGCTTATTATAGACAAATATATATGTTTCGCATGTGATTGTTAATCAACATTTGTTGAACGTGGAATTCACACGACACAAACAAATTAGTCCATGTAACACTTCAATATATTTTGTATTTACTAATATTGTAGAACTATAAAATGTCAAGTATAATAACTAATAATAGCTTGTCCATATTATTTGATGGGCACATTTTAGGTAGTAATAGAAATTGTCTTATATGTATTTCATTTCTAGATAAATTATACACAGAAAAAATGAGGAAATTGGAGAAGCAAATTAGGTTTTTTGCTTTGAAACTATTTGGTACATGTCATTGTTGCTATGGCAGCTAAGCCGCGGTGATATTGATAATTAAAAAAAAACAATTATACCTATACACTTTGTGTTATGAACAAAAAATATAGAACTGTTTTGTGTATTTTATGAAAATCATTTGTAATTAATTTAATATAATTTTCATGATAATGTAGTGCAAATGACCCATATTTTTTCTAAATACTTAATAGAAACCCTTAATACACATTGATCAAATGTGGTTAGAGTTGTCGGAGAGAGAAAACATCAAACTGAATCACAAAATATAATTTGTTTGTAAAATTGAAGACATCGTCGTCTTCTTATTCTCCAAAAATTACACTACATAAAGTATTATAAAAAAATATCAAAGCTAAATATTGGTTGATAAAGTCACAATTTCTATTTAATATTTACAATTTTAGACCGATATGAGGTGGTTATTGTCGACCTAAAATAACAACAATAATAATAAATTGCAAATCTTATCTTATAGATTTGTGGCTACAATAAATATGAAAAATTCAAGGTAAAGATGAGTATTATTTATTTTCAAGGAAAGAGTATGTGTTTATTTACTTATTTTTCAGTAAAATAAGAAAATATTGGACAAAAATATGAGGCAAAAATTAAGGAAGAGGACATTTTTTGGATTTTGTGTGAAATATACATATGATTGCTAATGAAGTATAGTTATGATTATGTGAACCATGCAAATTACATACCTAATTTATGAACTTACAAAAATGTGATTTAGTAGGTCCATGGACTTTTCTTGTTGGACCCTCTAATTGATCTTCTCCATAATTTGAATAATATTAAACTGCTAATAAAATCTCAATTTTCAGATTCAATATAATTATATGCATACCTTAAAAAGTTAATTTTGGAGTTTTAAATTATTGAATTAAACAAAATTATGTTTTAAAGGTAACTACACACAAATATATAACAAAATGTTCAGTTTTGTTCACCAATTAGTCATTTTATTCCGAATTGGTACCCACTTTTATTTTTATTTTTTGATGAAACACTTTTATTTTTATTTTTATTTGTATTTGGTTCCTAATCTATCTATATTATTCTAATTTGATGGTTCAACTATGTATAAGGTGATATATGCAAAAACACATTTTTGTATATTTTAATTTACATTGTGTAATTTTTTAAATTTGACAAAAAAAAAAATTTCATCATACGGTACGTGTATTGTGTATTACAAAATTATGCAGGTCCCGTGACCAATTAGCACGTGAATGAGAAATAGTTACTGTTTCTAATAGAAACAATATCACACAATTATTCACAATATATAAGTGATAGTTGTTGTAAAGTGAAACATGAAGTTGTCATGCGTTTTAAACTCATTCAGCGACCAACAACATCTAGATACAAAGCTTTCTTCTTTTTTACTATAACTATTGATTTATGAAATAAGTTTAAACCGATAAATCTTTGTCAATTTATGTTTGCAATTATATGATTATTATTATTTTTTTGATAAGTATATGATTATTTATTAGTTTGTTTTTAAATATATTTTCTATAAAAAATAGAGGATAATTTTGTAGCTATGACTCTTACAATCTCAATAGTTAGAGCTGCCCACAACTAACATGCTCTGTCTTGTGATTTTTTTGGGTTTGCTTGTGTGTATACAATAATCTCAATATTTGAATGAAAATATTTTCCTATTTATCTCCGCATAGGGGTCTTTCAATATATATTGGATAAAGAGTTTCAATCGATGTATTAACGATTCAAATTCTGCTAATAACGAGAAAATATCTTGAATTCTAAAAATCGCTCGACGTCTACAAAATCATTGAGATGAATAAGAATAATAATCAACCAGACGTGATCTTTTTATTGATTCGACCGAGATTTTTAAAACTAAATATATAGGAATAAAACTATTCTCTTTTTCACCACAAACCATTCTTTTTCTCTTCACACTTG
>JAYMTF010003742.1:0-14542 GCA_036897485.1 Pelargonium nanum | reverse complement strand
ATTTACTTAACTTTAATGCTAAAAACTTTTCATCTTCTATATAAAAGTCATCATGACAAAGGGCATTATGGGAAAGTCATGTGTATAAGTTTGCTAAAAGTGAAAAGTGACATTTAATTTGAAACAAAATTTGAACTCTAGAATGACATTTAATTTGAAACGGAGGAAGTATAACAAAACAAAAATGGATATATACCAATTCATTTTGTCCTATGTTTTTTTTAAGATGGTGGATTGTGTGCACACGTTGTGTCCCGTGTTCATATCTGAATTTGTGCATCCTTTCCTTGATTAGATTTAAAAACAACGGAAAAACAATCCAAAATCTACAAATTTGCACCTCAAAATTAGAGATAAATGATAATCAACAGTACATATAATTAACAATATAGATCAACTGGTATTTTAAAATTGAAGCTTTAGCAGTTTTGACCTCCTTGATACTATAATCCCTAGACAAAACTGAATCCAATTTTCAGAAATACATCTATGTAAAGAAAAAATGAAAAAAGAAGAAGATACAAATGAATAAATAACCAATTTAACTTTTATAAAAGGATGGAACTAATTCATACAAAGACGTGATAGCCTTACAGCAATAGACAACACATACCCCTTTTACCTTCAAATAACTGAAAATATAAATGGAATTACAGAAAAATAGACAAGTTAGGGAGAATGCTAATATAAAATACTATTTTATAATTGGCTCCAAAACCTCATTAGCTTTCACATGAATTTTTTTTCTTGGCAGAGTAATTAATCTGGGGAGGAGTATAAGGTTCAAGGTTTTGGGAGACTTGAACTCAAGCCCAGGGTATAATTATTACCAGATTTACCACTAACCTTAAAGCAAAGAGATTTTGACACAGTGTTTGTTCCACTTACATTGCTAAGTCAACATGTTATCATCCAGGATTAAAACAAATATTTTGAGCCAAAAATTCATATTGCAAAAGGCATTACAGCTTGACTGAATGAGTTTGACATAGAAAGTAGTGCATTTAAAATGACTACTTATAAAAATGCTTTTAAGTACAGAATACATATATACACACACACATTAGCTAAAGAACCCAGAACAAAACATTGAGAAAGCTCAAGTAACTACCTGAATTGGTGAAATTAAGAACATCCCTTTTTCCAGGGCCGGAAGATTCCAAATCATCAAAATCTAATCATCAGAAGATAATATTACAACAATGAAAGAAAAAGGAAAAAAAAAACAAAAGAACTTAAAGGTTATACAAACAAGTTGTATACTTACCACCATGTATAACGGACTCACTCCAAAACCTACTCTTCTCTTTTAGATTAAATAAAGAAAAGACTGATGAATTGTCGCTTTTATGACTTCTTGGTGAAGATTCACAAGTTCTGGCTGAGAAGACCTGGCAAACATCATAGCCGCAATCAGTATAACATGGTTTCTCTACAAAGTATGCATCACTAAAATAAAACTTACATAGAGACATTTATAAGTATCTTTTAAGAATCTTTGAAAATACAACCATAATTTTAACATGATGCAGTGAAAGCAAACACATAAAGCCGATATTTGGGTAAAAGCAAAATAATGTGGACCTAGGTTGTGATATCAAAAGTATGTACCACTGACCCGAGGATCTGAAAATGTGCTAAATTTTGGTTATATATATATATATTGTATAGCTATAATAAAATAGAACAACTGAACGATGGTAAAGCTCTAAAGGCTGTCTACCAGATGTGGGGAAATTGGATTCTTGAGAGCAGTCACTCCATGCAATAATGCAAAAGGTTAGGACCATATTAAGATCTATCCATCCCAAGATATGGGACCAGTACTATAAGAGTAGAAATCTAAATTTTTACCTAGAATTTCCCTTCGATCATCTAATATACCTCAGTGGGTCTCTGACATAAATCAGGAAGGAGCAGGAAATCAAAGCCAATCTGCAAGTTGGGTACCAAATCCCTCTGAGCAACTAGACTACAAACTGATCTCCCCCTAAAGACCACCAAATTACCTTACAGACACAAACTAGGATCAAGAATCTTTACAACTTTGCAAGTTGGTACCAAAGCATTGAAATTACTAATATCAATAACCTAAAACAGCTACTCTTTCCAAGATAATATAGAAAGCTGATACCAATTGAGTACGGAACACGAACTACTTGTATATTTATTTCAGATTTAAATTTCAAGAAATCCTAGCTACATTATATCTGTCCATGAATATCACAACCCTCAATGAAACTACCTGCTTTCCACGGGAACATGCAAATGTCCGCATTTCTAACCCAACAGTGTAACCCACTCAAATTTTGCCAACAAAACCCTCCTTTGTATTTAATATGTAATAACACATTCCTAAATAAAGTGAGCTCAAGAGTACAAAGCTCAAGCCACCACTGAGTTTCACCTAAAGACCACCAAATTACCTTACAGACACAAACCATCTAGGATCAAGAATCTTTACCACTTTGCAAGTTGGCACTAAGCATTGAAATTACTAATATCAATAACCTAAAACAGCTACTCTTTCCAATATAATATATAAAGCTGATACCAATTGGGTACAGAACACGAACTAATTATACAATTATTTCAGATTTAAATTTCAAGAAATCATAGCTACATTATATCTGTCCATGAATATCACAACATTTCTTTCAGTGAAACTCAATGAAACTACCTGCTTTCCACAGAAACATGCAAATGTCCATTGTCCGCATTTCTAAACCAACAGTGTAACCCACTCAAATTTTGCCAACAAAACCCTCCTTTGTAAAACTCAATGGGACTACCTGCTTTCCACAAGAACATGCATTTCTAAACCAACAGTCTAACCCACTCAAATTTTGCCAACAAAACCCTCCTTTATAAAACTCAATGAAACTACCTGCTTTCCACAAGAACATGCAAATGCCCGCATTTCTAAACCAACAGTGTAACCCACTCAAATTTTGCCAGCAAAACCCTCCTTCATATTTAACATGTAATAACACATTCCTAAATAAAGTGAGCTCAAGAGTACAAAGCTCATGGCACCACTGAGTTCCAACCAAAAATTGCATTTTGCGCACACCCAAAGTTGAATTCACAGCCAATTCATTCCAATAAATAAAATTCCCAGTTCAATTCCAAGTCCTAGTGACATAAATAGGCAACAAAATGTTATTCATGAAAAAACAACAGCAAATGAAACAATCCAGAACTACTCCGTGAAAGGGAATGGAATTTTATTCGGTAAAATTACAAAACACAATGATGATCCGAATCAATGAATTGAGTGATGTACCAGAAGGAGAGTACATATGAGGAGTTGCAGAGAGGAAAGTCGGGGAAGCCTCAATCTGAAAAAGATGGCGGATCCGCGACCCATCTTGGACTTGGCTACGACCCTATACTCTGCGGCCGTACGGATTTACAGAGCGCGAGAGAGAGATGTCAAAAAATGAAGAAGAAATTAGGACTCGTCTTCCTTCTTAGTTCTTATGACAATTTTTATTTATTTATTTTTTTGTGTTTTGGGCATTTTTATTTTCAGAGAATTTTCACGTCATGTGATGCTGATGTGGCGATTCCTTACTGGATGGTTTGCCCGGTCGAGATCTGTAGATTGTACAACCGGTTGCAGATAAACCCTTAAGACCTGTTTGGAAACTTACAAATTTGATAAACCCTTTTTAGAAGAAAACACGAGAAAACTAATTCAGACATAACTAAATGATCAAGGGGAGTCTAAATCAATTAACTTTTGGCTTAGCTAAGTGACTAAGGTCTTGTTTGGGTAGTCTATTTTCCTCCTGCAACTGTAATGTCTATAGACAAATGAGGAGGAAGATGTTTGGCTACTGATACACTGTAGATGTTGTCTATAGAGAATGGAGCGTGCAAAAGGTCCTGCTGAAGCTTTCTCCACATGAGGTGAAAGGCTCATGCACGGATCACTGTAACTCATGTGGAAAATATCCACCCCAAAATCCCCTTCAAACCTAAAGAGTGAAAAGAAAAAAGTTGCAGATTGCTATAGAAAGCGAGTGAGGGTTGCAGAGAAAGGGATAGTTGTAGAGAAATGAGAGTTGCGGAGAAAATAAGAGTTGCAAATAGAGAGAGAGTTGCAAAGAGAGGGAGAGTGTGGTGGTTTGTTTAACTTAATCAATCAAAAAGTATATTGTGAGGTCGACCCAAATATGTCATGTGGTCGACCTACATGTATATGGGTCGACCAATAGTCGGACGACCTATATGTATATGGGTCGACCGCGTAGTTTAATATTCATGAATTGTTACTTATGTTATCGGTCGACCAAGATGTGTCAAATGTAGACCTTCATTTCCTTATTATAGGTCGATCGTAGTAATTCTTGGGTTGACCTTGATCATGAAGATGCACACTGATACCAATAGTACTCTATTTGAATACATATATAAGCAGTCAAACAAAATTGATGAGCCAATATATTGTATAATTATTGATCACAAATATGCAATTAAGTATCTCAAAATTACCTAATAATTTGTCATAGATACAAAAAATAGTCAATCCAAAGTTCATAATCTTTAAGTCCAAAAGGGGTCTTTTGGTAAATTGAAAATAACACTCTTACTTTCAGACAATTTTACTAAACAATCTCATAATCCAAAATTCATTTTCAACCTCCTTCCAAACATTGCTTTACCAAACAAAGCTCATTTTACCTTTACAAACAATTGAAGTGGACAACTCAAACAAGCTCTAACAAAGTGATAACACGTCATTAAGATACTTGGATCCAGCGAATCGTTTCGCTCTTACAAGTTCATTTGGATAACTATAAGTGAATTTTAATGGATGACATCATAAAAAAAATTATGTTAACTTTTTTTGTTTGGACTTGAAGTTGGAGGCTCTTCCCCATATGTAGCTATATAACTTTATAAAAGTTAAGGATAATGACATATACAAGGGCCCAAATTTTCGTCTTCAAACATATTGGTCATGTTTTTGTCTTTGAACAAACTCCCGTCCTTTTAAAATATACTACTCCATTCTCTTTAAAATGATTTTGTCTTCCTTAAAGTGGTTTTTATTTTTATTTTAGTTCTCACTTAGGGTTATGCATAGTTTTAGTCCTTAAACTCGTCTATTTAATTATTCTACCCCAAGCGACCTACTATTCTAAGTCACCAACATACATGTCATCATAAGCTTACAATGCTAGTGTGCCACGTCATCATCTAGCTGCCACCTCAACCCTCACTTATTAAAATGTAGCCTCTCCCTTCATGCCAACTCTGACAACTTATTTGACCAACTAGCCTCCGCTCTCGGATCTGGCGAAACTGCAAATACGGAAGCCAACCTCCAAAACGAGCCCATCAAGAACAACATCGACCATCAACGTCCAAGACACAATCTCCTTTCAAAAATCACCCTACACCCATAACTTCTATCCATGAACGCCCAACAAAACTCTTCCATCTTCATGCCTTTCAAACTTATCGAACCATTCACTTACATAAATCTAAAATATCTACCAAATTAAAAAGGAAAAACGTTTAACAACTCTCAAAACCTAAAACACATAAAGGTCATAGACTCATAGCTCATTCCTACGTTGTCGAGGTCGTTGTAGCTGAACGACTCCTTCTAAGACCCAAATTGTATGTTGCTTCAAGGTTTTTTTTTTCTACTTGTCGTTGTAGTTGAACGACTCCTTCTAAGACCCAAATTGTATGTTGTTTCAAACTCTTTTCCTACTTGTTGGCTTCGTGTGACTGTCAATTCGCCACTGTTGAAGAACTAATGGTTTTCATACCAGATTTGGTAGTAGCTCGCCTCAACCGTAAGTTTCACCTTGATCCACCGACCACCGCTGGTTTCGTGTGCAGATTCGCTATAGGCGAGAAAGGGGATTGGGTTGGGGGTAACTCTTCAAAAATTTGGGTGGGTGGCTTAGCCAAGCTTTGGGGTTTGAGGTCGAGTCTTTATTTGTTAATTTCATTGGATGTTCGAAAAACAGTTGATGCTAGCTCGAATGTTTCGCTATTTTATTCAAATTGTGATGCTCATCCATGTAGATCTTTGATTATGAAGTGCATGGAAAGAGCTTCAACGTTTGAAGAGTTTATCCTTCTCCAAGTTGATAGAAAGACAAGTCGTTTGTCAGACTTTATGGTCAAGTTTTGTTTCAGTGCTTATTCGGATTGTAATCTAATAATTCACACTACAGTGGGTGCTCATGCTATTATTTTGGACTCTCACTCGGTGATGCCCTCTTGAGGCTTTTATCTACTATTTCAGTTAGTGATAGTAAAAAGTAAATCATGCATTACCTTAAATTAGGGTTAAAACCAAAACAAAAACTAGTCGAACGGAGACAACTTTTTAACCAAAAAAAACAAAATCTCAAATCCCAACTCAAATGAGATAAAAACTAGTGTTAATGGTAAAAATCCAAGAGTGGAGTGAGGGCAAAACGGTAGTTACATTAGAAAAACAGATTTTATTTTTATCTTATCTTTATTGCATTCCCCTGAAAACCGTTATCCACTCAGCGTTAACACAAGAACTACTACTAGTTCTTCTCCGTTCGTCTCTCTACGCTGCATGTCTTCCCTAGGGTTTCTATCATCCAGGCGTAACCTCAACTCCTCTGCAAAATCCTCCATACATTTGTACGTATTTACGCATTTAGACGATTCATTGTTCGCGAATTGCTGTATCTATATCACTATTCATTTTGCTTTATCATCCTCGTTTTTTCATAGATCAAACAGTTTAGGTTTTTGAGTGGAATTGCTGTTTTTCTTCTTGTTTGAAGCAAATGTGAGCACAATTTGGAGTAGCTGAAAAATGTGGGGTTACATACATGTTCGTAATGAGCTCGTCTATGATTTTAAGTGACAATCTCATCTTCAGTTGTTGCAAGCTGTCCCCAAATTCATGTTTGTCTCGCAATCCTTCCAAATTTGTGGTTCCGTTGAACCCTAAACGCGGTCGTAGGCTTTGTGGGTTGGTTCCCTATGCCAAGAAGAAAGCTTGGTGGCAGAGATTCCTTTTAGTTGATGAAAATGCGAATTGGTTTGGGGCGGAGGATGATGGAGGGCTGGAGGCTGAGTTACAGGACATGAAAGATGAGGAGGTACCGGAGGAGGAGAAGTTCGAGGCGTGGAAGAGGAGAGCGGAGGCAATTATGGAGTTGAGGGAAGCACAGGTAGATATGAGGAATGAGGAAAGTCGGCGGTGGGAGGACTGGCTTGTGGATGATGTTGATTCTACTCCCTCATGGGAGCAAGATTGGGATCATAGAGTTGAGAAATCAAGAGAAGATGTGTTTCCAGGGACAGGTGAGGATGAGATAGGACCTGGGAAGGGGTTGGCTGAATTGGTGAGGAATGTAATCCTCGGGAGGGAAGATGATGATATTCTGTATGAAGATCGAGTTTTCCGGTATGCCTCTTTGAATTCGGTGAGTGCAATATATTTGGGATGTGTTTGTTTCTTTCTGTTTTAGTTGTTTAATTTATTGTATGTTTTAACTTTATTTCTTATTTGGCTGATCTATCTTTGCTTAATTATTTATATCTTCAATAAGATAACTAGTCTCTCATAGTCTCATGCACATTAAGATGGCATGGTTTATTTACACCAATCCCTTTTATGTGTAGGCAAAACTAATGGCACTAAAACAATGGAGTAATTTGGCATAGTGGTGGTTTTAGTTTCAGTGCATGAGTTCTTGTTACATACAGTCTCTTCTGTGAGGAGGGAACAATAAAAAGCTTATAACATGTTTTTAATGATGCAAAACAGTGAAAGTAAGAAGGTATATACTTGCCGAATCACATGAATTGCAAAAGCAGTTTTACCCTACTATTGTAACTTGCGCCTGCCACCCTTGTGGATTCATTGACTGTGATTAACCTCATGCTTCACATGCCATAATAACTAAGAGGTTGCAGCCATTCAAACAACCCAAAATATCCAGACACTCGTTTTGGGACGGAGGGAGTAGAAATTTAATTTATCACATGTTGCTCTCTTTTCTTTTCTTTTTCTTTTTTGGGGTATAGGAGTAAAATATTGTACTCACAAGGGTGGATGATGGATGAACTAACTAAAAAAGCAGGGGCGGCTCAACGTCATGCTCAACATCTTTAGAGGATAAACCTAAGTTTTAAAATGAAACTTTTGTTTGGTTGTGAGGTATGAATGTCTTTGAGCCATCTTTCGCACTTCTTGAGACTATTCTCTTCCCGGAGGATCTTTAGGGCACATCCCCCACACATGGTGCGTTCAAGAGAAAATCTCTTGGGTACCGGCCCCAAGATTTGAATCCAAGTAGCCAAGAAATGAGTAAACGATCTTGATTAGGAGGCCAACCCCTTGGATCATACTGTTGACAACTTAAACACTATGAAAAACACTTATATATATATATATTTAAAATTTGTTCTTTTAGCTTTATTAAATCCAAAACCTTTAAGTGGATTTTCATAATCAGTTCTTGTAACAAGCCATTTTCAATTTATTTAATCTATATTGTGACTGCTAGAGTTTGTTATAGAATAGGAAACTCTAATTGATCCTAATTGCTCATTTGTGTACTATAAATTGGGTATTCCCATTGTTAATAATTCAATACAATTCTCTCAAACTTAACAGTGACATTGTTGTTATAATTGATTTTAGTTTTGAAATGCTTTTTTTTTTGTGCTGAAGCAACAATAACAGGAATTGAAAAACTTTTGTAGTGAGAGAAGATTTAATGGAGAAAGTTTTGGGGGAAAAGAATGGAAATGAGCTACTATGGTAGAGTTGTAAGTTATTTTTAAAGGAAAGTTCATATTTTTTACAATGATAAAATTAATAATTGTATTTAATTATGAAATATGTGTTTTTTTTTTAGTGATAGACTGCCTATGTGAGTTTTATTCTAAATATAGGCTTAAGTAATATTTCTTGAAACTGAATTTAGGCTTCAAATGTTAAATGTAAAATCAATCTTTAAATTTTGGGGACTTTTTTTTTTGTCAAGAGAAGTTTATAGGGAAAAAGTATTTGGGGAGCTGTATATGTTTCTTATTACTTCCAACAAAACTGAGAGGAATATGTACATTATATATTGGTACATGTAGCCTAGACTAGTAAACTCAATCAGATCTTATAATAATGTAATATTTACATGGAGAAAATCTCTCCTAATTCACGGGTAAACTTTCAACACAAAGGAAGGATAAACATGTCTTCTGCCCTATAAGCAAAGGAAGATAAGGATAGGGATGTCAAAGGAACCAAGTGGGGAAGTAACAAAAATCTCATCACTAAGTTACCAGATAACTAAAACTATTTCCTTTTTGGTTACTTTGGTCAATTCCATTTTCTCTTCTCTTTTTTCTTCATCACTAGTTAAATGTTCTATTAAATTGACATTTTGCATCAATGGACTATCCTACTGAATCTTTTATCATCTTAGCCTACATAAATCAATTCTTATTACAACATATCCCTTTCAAGTATATTTACCATAACAAACATTCGTGTAATGGTGTATGTTCATTATGGCGCCTCTCTTCTTTTTTGATGGCTGGGGTAGAAGTGATTTCTTAGTTTCTTACCTAAAACACTGAATCAGCTATGTGCTTGAAATAATGTCTTATCAGATTATATTATTATTTGTTTTTAATTTTAACCTTTGATGTATGGTTGTTGGGTTGTTGGCTAAATGACTCGATGTAAAACCTCTTAAAGCATAAGATAGAAGCATCTTTGAAGTGAATGGTTCTTAACTAGGTCAAACATCATGATATAACTCTTTTGTAACTGTCATATTTTTATATTATATTAAGTTTGAGTGCTTTATACTTCATTGCACCGTGAAAAGAATCGTGCCATGTTTTGACTTCTAACCACATTAAAAATATCAGCCAACCTATACTTGCCATTAGCATATTGGATACTTTGCTTATGCATTTATTCACAATTTGAGTCCCTGAGTCATATTCTCTTTCTTGTTACAGGCTAAATTTTTGGCGGTGTTGATAATTATACCATGGGCCTTGGATTTTGTAGTTCATGACTATGTTCTCATGCCTTTCTTAGACAGGTAATTGTTTGGACACTATTGTTTAGGTTCAAATAACTTTGTTAATTCCAAATCCTTATTAGAAAAATATTCAATATAGTATACATCTATGAAGCATAAGTATGGGTATGAGTACCCGGTAAGTCGGTACGACTATTTTAAAATAAGAATAGGTACGGGTATGGTGGGTTACTTATAACTAAACATTAAATATGACAGTTAAAAATATGTCATTTTTTTCTTGTACAATCAAAACCTGAATAAGAGAAAAATAAAAGACATAAATTACAAAGTAGCTAGATGAGAAAATTGATTAAGCATGGAAAATGGCCAACTAGAAGGATGAAGGATGTGCAGGATATGTAATTTTCGAGTTCTAGTTTGCACTTTACATATTTTATTTTTACAGTAAATGGCAAGATATAAGACTAAGAAGAGGACAAGATATGACCTCAGATTTTCATTAGTTGATAACTTGCAGTAATTGATAGGAGTCAGTATCTTATTCCAACACTCCATAAAACTTTTATTTAAATTATGAAGATTTTGATTATATATATATGTTAGAAGTACTCGAAAAGTACCCATATTAGATGTTGTTGATTGTACCAAGCCGTACCCGAAAAGTACCCCCAAAAAGTATGTTCACTTCATTTAAGTAAGTACCGGTACGTACCCAAAAATACTCACGAAGTACCAGTACCCGATAAGTATCCGGTACCGGTAGGTCCTCCTCCTAGGAGTAACCATGTTTCACAGGTATACATCTGAGGAGCAACAAATGTCTCTTAGGTTGCGTTTCAATCTTTACATTTCAAATACAAATTTAATGTTTGGAAAACCATAAAATTCCAAATGACAAGGTAAGATCTTTTTCTACCTTTTGAAACTACAAGGTAAGAGTTATCATTTTGAATCCCAAGCATGTTTTGAATTTTATTGGATTTGAGCCAAATTCAAATTCCTTTGTGCATCCAATCATTGGATTTGACTCGAATCCAAGATTTCAAATCAAATTAAATAACCCAAATGGACCATTAAGGTATTTGGCTTTTCTACTTTAAAAGTTTGATGCAATGCTCATCTACTTTGAATAGTAGTGAACACTATAAGACACTCGTAATACGAATTATTTGCATAGGTACCTCGTAGACTTGTAGTTGAATATTCCCTTTATTTTCTAGCGATTATTAAAGTTTGTTAAGCCTGGAAATTGATGGAAATGCGCTCTGCTATATTGTCAACAGATACGTGAAAGTTGTACCACTTGCAGCAGAGGTGTTTGATGTCAGAAGACAGCAAAAGCTCGAAATAGTTAAGGAATTGAATGCTGATAAAGCTAGATACCGTCTTGAGGTGGAGATTGGTAAATCTCCACCACTTTCTGATGAGGACCTTTGGTTAGAGTTACGGGAAAAAGCGTAAGATCAATTAATTTTTTTTATGCTCCAATTACTTTTGTTCTATATTGAGCTTAGTTTTTTTTTTCTTTTCCAATAAGTCAGCAGATGATTAGAGTACAAAGAAAAAAAAAAAGAAAAAAAAAAGGACCTTGATGCCAAACCAAACAATTTTCCATGATCTTCAGAACAAGAGAAGACCACATCCCATGACCCACATGCTTGAATAAATTACCCCAGGTTTTAAAAGGTCAAAACCAAGATTGTGGGGATCATTGGTTCTTCCTTCTCCTTTTTTTTTTTTATCTTG
This sequence comes from Pelargonium nanum, assembly GCA_036897485.1. Classification (NCBI taxonomy): domain Eukaryota; kingdom Viridiplantae; phylum Streptophyta; class Magnoliopsida; order Geraniales; family Geraniaceae; genus Pelargonium; species Pelargonium nanum. Next base: position 2,774 of record JAYMTF010003742.1, on the reverse strand, counting down.
AAGACAGATTATTATATGTTCAAATTTTGAGGACTAGAGAAGATAGGTGGCGGATGATGGATCCATCAATCTCCAATCCGACTCTTTGGACCTCGAGAATCAGTTTTCTTCATTTTGATACACGTGTATTGTACTTCAATGACTATGCTCTTCATGCTTGACAATTTATTTCATTTTGACTTACTTGAAAGTTGAAATACCAGATTAATAGAGCACATTCTTTGGAATCAACATTATTTCTTATTTTTAATTTCAACGTAGTAATCACATAAAAGTTTGTGAATGGTGGTTGTCTGTTTTGACATGCTGTGCCTTGGTGAAGGGGATAATTTCCCTGGAGAAACATTCCTGATGTATTTTTCTCTTGGAGCTAAGTTACTTAAATCCTAATCTTATCAGCTCTGTTTCTGTTGCCTCAAACAGTTTAGAATTACGAGAAGAGCAGAGGCTAGAGAACCGTAGAGCATTTGCCAATATATGGTCAGATATGGTATTCGGGATCTCACTATTCGTTCTCTTATACTTCAATCAAAGTAAAGTGAGTTTGTACTGCTCTATTTCTGTATGCTCCGTTTATCATATCCATGTCGAAACATATCTTCCTGAGTATCTATCTATATATTTATTTTGAATTTACTGCTTTCAAGTAGTTGTAAAGGGGGGCTATCATCATATCTTGTAAATGACATTCCTCCTGTGATTCTTGATGTTCATGTTGTGCTGATGATGTGTGAGACTCTTGTCATGGGTTAAGTGTTCTCCCAAGCCAATATTTGTAATTAGAATTGACTCAAAACAAATTAGCTGTAGGCTGTGTAAGCTAGTATAAAGCTTTATAATTTGAACACATAAAGGGTACAATTGCATAAAATGGGGTTACAAATAAACATTGGGCTGAACCTGGGAATTGCAGTTTCTGGCTCCTTAGCAGACTACACATTCCTTTGATTTTGTAACTGTATTAAGCAGTTTGCATAGCTATAATGATTGGATCCTTACATCTTTGATCTTGAAGTATGCATTACCATATTAAAAACATAAAATTTGGTTATTCTTTATATTATATATATAATCTCAGTAACATCTGTGCCAATAACCAGAGAGGACGCTCTACCTATCAATATCTAGATTGGTCGGGAACTTAAGATTATCGTCAAACATCAAGGATTTCCTTTGTAGATTCCAGCGAATACTGCCCTCTTTGACTTGCACCATATGCCTCTTTCTGTTTCTGCTTAACAAGTTTAAAGAATAAGTTTAGTATTTTGCCAACCATCCATTTTCTCCCTCTTTGCAGGTAGCTTTGCTGAAGTTTTCAGGTTATAAAATACTAAATAATATTCCAAATACGTGGAAGGCACTTACTATTATAACGTTCTCGGACACCCTCTTGGGGTAATACTTTTATTTTTATTTTTTATGACTAGACTTGAAGATTACTTCTATGTTTCACCATTTTTAGTAGTTGTACTCGTGACTAAATTTTCCTAAAAATTGCATCCTGTTAGGTATCATTCTGAACTTGGTTGGCGGACGCTGATAGATTCTTTGGGTGAGCATTATGGGCTCCAGTTTAATGAGCCTGGTGTAACCTTTTTTATCTGCACATTCCCTCTTCTCACAGATGGTTGCATCAAGCTTTGGGTATGTTCTACCCTTGAAATAATATTGATGTGATTGTTGTTATATATTTTGTATTTTATCAAGATATATGGAAGATGCCATTGCTGTTTCTATTGTGCGAATGATGGCATTCACGATACATAATGAAAAAAAGAAAAGAAAAAGATATCAGGTATGGATATTGTTGAATATAATGTAAATTGTATTATTAGAGTATTTTAAAATCAATGCAAAAAAGAGCAAATTTATAGGCTATGCACAGTTTACAGATACATAAGAGAATGAAATAAGGCTGATCTAACCCTTAATCCAAGGAGACAATTAGGCAAAATATAATTTCAGGAATCTTATAAATCATGAGATTCTAATATATATTGACATTTAGGGATGAGTAACCGGGTATCCATATCTAAACCAGTAACCCTCCAAAATATATTTCGGGTATTGGATAGTTTAAATCTATTACCAAACTAAACCACAATTATTTGAAATATTATCCATATCCAAACAAAACCAAATTTTGATATTTGGGTCTGATCCAAACATCATTATTACTGTCTTTTTTTACTATTATGATTATTTATTTTGGGTTCAATTTAATGAACTTTGAAAGTGAAGTCCTTATTATAAAAGAAAGCCTTTGGTACACAAGAATGAAATGGAATGAGCATTTATGCCAAAATGTTTTTCCAGGCAGAATGATCTTTCCAGAAAGTGTGTTTGATACAAACCCATAACCGTAGTATGTAAAATCATGTGTGTTAAGATCAAGCTATTAATCTAATGATAAAAACATCAAATAAGTAGAAGAATCTAGTTTCTACTGAAGTACTTACATGACCAGTTTGTATTTCAACGTACATATATATGTTTATGGGCTAATGTTTTAATTCATCCTCCAACTATGCATGCATATCATGTTTTATCTCCTAACTATTCTTCCTAATGATTTAGTATTCCAAAGTCTTATTTATTTATTTAAATGTTGAATTTGTTTTATTGATGTGAATAACTTGTTATAAGTAGTACAAGAGAGACTCTTTTATATAGTAGATTAAGACTAGAAATAGGAAATAAGCTAGACTAGAAGATTAAACTAAACTTTTCTAAAAACAATATATTTCCTAATTTAACTAACTTTTTTTTTCCGG
>JAYMTF010003741.1:0-14543 GCA_036897485.1 Pelargonium nanum | reverse complement strand
CCGCGAACAGTTCAGGTTCTGCGCGATCTGGTGCAGGAGTATAAGCCCAAGGTGGTCTTTCTTATTGAGACCGAGAAGAAGAGAGAGGAATTGGAAGGACTTAGACGGATGTTGGGGATGGAGGGTTCGTTTGCAGTTAACAGTGTAGGGCGAAGTGGAGGCTTGGCGATTCTTTGGTCTGCGGAGGTTAAAGCATCTCTCATTAGCTTTTCCAATCATCATATTGATTTGCGCATTAGTTGGAAAAGATGGGGGGTGTGGCGGGGCACGGGGTATTATGGCGAACCCGATAGAACGATGAGACAAAGGTCTTGGAACAGGCTACGGACATTGGGAGTGGAGAATAGTCTCCCTTGGGTTTGCATGGGGGACTTTAATGATCTCATGTATTCCCATGAGAAGCGTGGGGGAAATTCGCTACCGGAAGTTTTATGTAAAGGATTTTTTGATGCAGTTAACGATGCGGGGTTGTCTGACTTGGGGAGCCGGGGGTCGGAGTTCACTTGGAGAAGGGGTCGTGGGGCGGGGGTGAGTATTGAAGAACGATTAGACATATTTCTAGCATCCGCGGCATGGAGGGAGTCGTTTGGAGATTGGAGAGTCGTAAACTTACCTTTTACCACTTCAGACCATACTCCAATATTACTGGAGCCGGCCTCGGAGCAAGGAAGAAGAGCGAGGCGTTTTCAATTTTGAAAATGCATGGATTGGGATGCATGAATGTGAGAAATCATCGTGGAAAACTAGAAGGAAGGGATGGTGATGGACATTCAACAAAGAATAAAGAGGTGCGGGGAGGCGTTGTCGGAGTGGGGGAGAAAGGGGTCGGGAAATATCAGGCGAGAGGTGGCTGACGTGAGGCGTAGATTGTCGGTGGTGAGGAGGCGCAGTGATCCGGAGGGGAGGAAGCTGGCGGAAAATTTAAACCAGCAATACCAGAGCCTGCTGCACAGAAACGAGCTATTTTGGAAGCAGAGGCCCAAGGCGTTATGGCTGAAGGAAGGCGATCAAAACACTCGTTATTTCCATAACACCACCTCAAATTGGAGGAGGACTAATAGGATCGAACGGCTGAAGGACCAGTCCGGTAACTAGCTGGATAAGGGGGACGGGTTGGAGGAGCATGTTACCCAGTACTTTAGAGAGTTATTCGCAGACAATGACCGGGGAGAGCAGGTGATGTGTGAGGGGGTGGATCGGAGGGTTACGGAAGAGCAAAATGAAGAGCTGTTGTTGCCATTTTCGGAGAGTGAAGTAAAGGTGGCGCTGGATAGTATGCATGGAGATAAAGCTCCGGGACCGGACGGAATGAATCCAGCGTTTTACCATAAATATTGGCACATAGTGGGGAGGCAGGTAACCGAGTCGTGCTTAATGGCTCTTCGGGAAGGGAAGCTGCCTAATGGTCTGAATGAGACGTCAATAGTGTTAATCCCAAAGAAGAAAGACCCGGTGAGTATCAGTGAATATCGGCCCATAGCTTTATGTAACGTGCTATACAAAATTATATCAAAAATGTTAGCTAATCGGATGAAAGGTATGTTAAATGATATAATTTCTGAGTTTCAAAGTGCTTTTATCCCGGGGAGACTAATATCGGATAACATTTGTATAGCAAATGACATTTTTCACTGGTTCCATAAGAACTCGCAGGCGAACACAGGATGGGCGGCGCTAAAATTGGATATGACAAAAGCGTACGATCGGGTTCGATGGGATTTTCTCCAAGCAATGATGGACTCTCTGGGGCTTGATAGGAGATGGACCCGCTTAATTATGATGTGTGTTACTGCTGTGAGGTTCCGGGTTTCGTTGGAGAATGAGTTGTTGGAAGCTTTCGAACCTAAAAGGGGGCTGAGACAGGGTGACCCACTGTCACCATACTTATTCATTATTTGTGCAGAAGGGTTGTCGGCTTTGATCCGTGCTAGGGAGAGGATGGGGTTGCTGCGAGGGTGTAAAATAGCTCGGCAGGCTCCAGCCATTACCCATCTATTTTTTGCAGACGATGCCCTCCTTTTTTGTAAAGCGACAACTTCGGAAGTCACACAGCTGAGGGAGGTGCTCGGGGTGTATGAGCAGCAATCGGGTCAGGCGGTAAATCTAGCAAAATCGAATATCTTGTTCAGCGCAAGTGTGACCGGAGAGGACAAGGTGGAGTTGGCAGATTTGATGCAGGTCATTGCAGTGGAGAGATTTGAGGCCTACTTGGGTGCTCTGATTGGTCGGGGAAGGAGGAAGGTGGAGATGTTTAGGCCTATGATCGAAAGAGTGAAAAGCAGGATAAGCTCATGGAATAACAAATGGTTATCAAAGGCGGGAAGGGAGATTTTGATCAAAACCGTTTTGCAAGCTATCCCGAATTATGTAATGAGCTTGTTTCTTCTTCCAAGAGCGGTTTGTAATGAGATGGAAAAGATGGTTCGAGCCTATTGGTGGAGACCGGGCTCAACACACTGGGTGAGTTGGGAGAGATTATGCATGCCGAAGGGGAAGGGTGGTCTCGGCTTTAGGTCCTTTCATGAAACAAATGTGGCATTGTTGGGGAAGATAGGATGGAGGATCATGACCAGGCCGGAGTCTCTGATGGCGAGATTATTAAAATGTAAGTATTTTCCTAATTGGTCGTTTTTGGAGGCACCTATGGGGTCGGGGCCTAGTTATACTTGGCGAAGCATTATGGCTGCGCAGGATTTGCTTCGCAAGGGTTGCCGAGTCCGAGTGGGTCAGGGAGAGATGACTCGAGTTTACCGAGATCCTTGGTTACCGGAGGTAGAGGGGTACAAGGTTTGGTCGAACCCAAAGGAAGGAGAAGAAGAGTTAGTGGTGAGGGAGCTGGTTAATGATTGTGGAGAGTGGGATGTTCAATTGTTGCAGGACCGGTTTACGGTGGAGGAGTGCCGAGTTATTTGCAATATCAAGCTCAGTAGGACGGGGAGGCCGGATAGATGGATGTGGGAGCTCGATAAAAAGGGCTGTTATTCGGTTAGGAGTGGGTTTAGGGCCATGGTGTCACATGCAGGAGGAAGCACTGGTCAGATTCAGTGGATGAAGCTATGGCATGCTCGGATTCAACCGAAAGTACGTCACTTCGGTTGGCGGCTGATTTCTGGGAGTCTCCCGGTGATGATGGAGGTGGCGAAAAGGGTCCAAGGGGTGGGTGTGATGTGTCCGGTCTGCGGCATAGAGGCGAAATCACATGTTCACCTCTTTTTAACGTGTACTGTAGCCAGGGAATGTTGGCGGGTATCGGGTCTGGATGGGAGGGTGGCGGATTGTGGTTCAGTGGCAGAATGGTTCCGGAGGTTGGAGGTAGGGCGAGGAAATGAGGCTCTTATCTTGGGCCTATATATTGCATGGGCACTGTGGAAGCATAGAAATGGCCTCGTATGGGAGAAGAAGTAGTTCTCAGCCAATGATACTGTTCGGTTGGCTGAGGCTATGAAGAGATGCTAGAGCGAGGCGGTTGCGGGGACGGAAGTTGAGAGAGGTGAGGGGCAGGGGAGCCAGCAGGAGTCGACCGAAGTGGTCAGGCGTGACAGGAGGAGTCGACCGCCGAGGGGGGGTCTGAACATCAACACAGACGCCGCGGTCTTTACCGGAAGTGGGAAATATGGAGTAGGCTGGGTGGTGCGCCACTGGTCGGGGAGGGTTCGTGGAGGCGGAAGAAGGTCGTAGGAGGGGATGTTGCCAGTCAGGGAGATTGAAGCGCTGGCGGTGAGGGAAGCGGTATCATGGGTGAAGGAGAGAGGTTGGCTGGAAGTGGTGGTTGAAACAGATGCTCAAGAGGTTGCTCATGCTTTACATGCGGAAGGGGAGGACGAGTCCAGTGCCTTCGGCTTGTTGATTTCAGATATTAGAGTTTTATGTGATGGTTTCTTTAACATTGAGTTTCATTATGTTAGTCGATCGGCGAACCGAGTTGCCCATGCCTTGGCTAGGTCCTCGGAGTCTTTGTCGAGTTTATCTGCTTGGGTGGGTCTTAATGCCCCCCAATTTATTTATGTATTACTTGATGCTGATTTGAATTAATAAAATTCAAGTTCTCAAAAAAAAAATAGTGATGTGTTAGAAATAGAAATAAATATTCAAATTACATATTTATTGAAATGACTAAAATGAACATAACATATAATTAAGGGATAAAAATAGTATTTATATAATTGATTTTATTAAAAAACCAAATATGAGTGGTAATTTAAAGAAATTGATTTGTCAAAATAGAGTAATAAAATCTGTAACAGATTCTGGGTAAAAAAATGGTTGCTTATGTGTATTATTTTTTAATAATAGGTTAGTATCTTCTAGAAATCTTATATCACAAGTTCAATTTACTAAAATGACCCCATTGTTTAACCATCACTACGACTCTCATAAGGGTTTCATAGTAATTTTTCATTGAAAACTAACCCTACATTACATAAGAGAAGAGAACTCGCGCCTCCCTCACTTCACTCCTATCCATTGTCTTCTCTCTATTTCTTTTTTTTTTTTTGTTTCACCAGCACAAATCTAGTACCACCGTCACTCGGTGCACACCATGCAACACCACTGTGCCCCTGCCAACACGCGGCCATGCAATCCCAGCAAACATCGTTTTTTAGATTCACCATCAACTCTTTACTAGATTTCGTTTACAATCAGATTCCACATCTTTCTCTTTTTTCTATTTTCTTTGTTTTGTGAGAACAACACAAAAAATCATGTATGAGATGGGTAAAATTGACATGATGAAAATTTCTCTCTCTACTTCTCTGCATATGGTATGACCTTGCAACTTGTTAATCATTACAGAAACTGTTTAAAAGCAAGGTCAAAGAAAACATATTTTTGCTTTTGAATCTGCCAATTTTCTGATGTGGCACGCAAATAGTGGATGTGACAGTTACTTCTGCAGGTGCAGAAGCGTTCCCAAGCAAGACCTAAGGTTAAAATTAGAAATAACGAGTTGCACACACCTTCGATTCAAGCCAAAACGAACTTCAATCAACCATCGACTATCTTCCAACAAACTGAAAATCAATGATCCACATCTCGCTAGAGCCTCAAACCACCACGCCGAAGAGGAAATTCCAGGAAAGTCGGATGACCAAATTTGGAAATCATAAAACGAGTCTAAAGAGAATAGCCATTAACATAAGACCAAGAAAGCTTGGCCTTTAAAGCCACGGAGCAATCAAACAAACTCATAAACTCCAACTCCCCCTCACGCAAATGAATCAATACAATTTCCCAACGAACTCAATAAAATATTTATATTACATTAGAATATATGTGAATCTTAGGTATCCCTCTAGCTCAAAGAGCACTTTTTTACTTGTCCTCGAATACCGCGCAAGAAAGTCTCCGCCCTAGTTGATTGTTTTGTGAGTTACTAGTATTTTTTGTATAATGATTATCCCAAAATAAATAAAATAAAATATTTACTTAACAACGACTATCTTGAAATATGATTGATGATTATAATATTAAAGGAATTTGCATAAAAAATTGAAGAAAATTTTAGAAAAAAATCTTCAATTCAATTTTTTATATCAAAATAGATATTTGTTATTATGCTACATTTGCTTATCTAAGTTACTCATTAAAATTAAAGTGTTCATTTTTAAAATATAAAGTGTTTTATTATATCATTTGATGCGTCAATTGAATTTAATAGTGATATGATTCTTTAAAACATGTCGGAAGAACATATTAGGATGAGTTGTTGCCTTGGAAACGTTTTAAGTCTAGAGTCCCATGGGATAGAGTTGGAGGCTTGGTCATGGAGAGTGGAGCCAATGACTTGAGACCTTGCCCTTAGATTCCTGAAGCCTACACAAGGGTAGCATACCGTTATATGGAGACCCATATATGTGCCCGATAAATCATCTCAAGCATGTGAGTAATAATCTACTTTAGGAATCAAACCTCCATTGGGAGGATTCTAGAGAGAGAGAGAGAGAGAGAGTATCCTAAGCCATGATTTATTTGGCTTAGACTAAGCCATTAATGAGGTGATGACACCTCATTAGAAATCATGAATCTGGGCGGGTCGCTCCGCTCCCGCCAAGGATGCGATATTAATACTTACAACTCAAATTCGCCATGGGTCGTCGTGTAGTTGGTTGTTGGTGACACATGATCTACTTTGGAATCCATTCGGATGTTGGAGTTCTAGCCTTCCAGGCACAACATCCACCGACGCTAGATGATTTTCATAGCTCTTATATGCCCTTCAATCATTGTGAGGAGGAGTGGAGACCCTAGGAGCCACTAGCCCTCCAAGTAGTGTTCTAGTGTCCTAGTGGGGCGAGATATCTTGGCGGTGATCCAATGAGGTATGGAGCCTTGGAGGCCTCTTGTAGAGAATAAGTATTGAAAAAAGATGATGAGCTCTCCTTGACACCTTGAAACTCCCTTGTGGGAGTTACGTGTTGTGAAGAGGAAAATAGTTCTCGTTAGGGGCATTGGAGCTCACTTTTGAGAGATAAGTTTTGTGGTCATCTTCCTCTTGACGCGCTTTTGGTTGATCCGAAAATGTTTTAGCTCTCCTAGGCCCAACTCGTTTTCACGAAAATCGAGAGATAGTGAAGACTTTGTATGTTGTGCCCATTCCTTTCGAGGAGTTTGCACCACATGTGTTCCTTATTACCCATCCTCTTTTGGGAGTTATCTTAACGAGAGGGCACTCGGGCGAGAATAGAGGATATTTGTTTTCAGATGAAGTAATAATGTTGTGGCATGGTCTCCTAAAGCCGCAACATTATGAGTCCAACGAAGGCTCATCGCCACTCAAATAAATCTCATTTAAGAGGCGATGTCGCGACATGAATTTTTGGGCCCGCAGCATGAAGAGTCCAATGAGAGCTCCTCATGATTTGCATGAATCTTGTTTTGGAGGCAAAGTCGCGACATTTCTTTATAACGCTGTGACATGAGGGGTCTAACGAGAGCGGGTTGGCGAGGTCTGAAAAAGGAGTTTCTGACTCATGTGGGCTAAGTCAGCCGAGTGTGAAGTGAATGTTGTTGGGTTGGGTTGGCCAACTTGAGAGGTTTAGTTCCCCTTCTCGATATGGGGGTTCATGGATCGTCCCCCGTACGTATGTTTGGGCAGGGCTCTCGCACGAACGTGGGAGACGTCTTCTCGCATGTGTCATTTGATCTTCTGAAACTTCCATCCTTATTGAGTATATTGTTCTTTTAGAACGGAACGTCGACGAGGCGCTCGAGCGCCACGTACATGTCACTTCGTCATTTCTCGTTTTAAGTTATGATATTTTTGGATCACATCAAATAGATTTCGTCACTTTATTCAAGTGGAAAGACAAAATCACATTTTTAACCTACTTTGATAATAAAAAAATATTTGTTTGAATGAAAAATGACCCGTGATCACTATTGTGTATGAGATTATTTTAGAAGATTGTCGTAGGTTGGTGGTCGGTTTCGAAAAAGTTTCTTTCTTTTCTATTAGGCGGTCAACAAATGTAGTAACTCATTCGCTCGTTGGAGTTGCTAATTCTATCCGGTCGTTTGTAGTTGAGTTGCGCTTGAGAGTCCCCCGGTTGTTACTTACGCTCTTTATCATGTTAATGAAACTAGTTTATTTCCCCAAAGAAAAATGATATTTCAAGGTATTCTACCCAAAAAAAAAAATTAAAAAAAAATATAAACGGATAATGCAGAGACACCTCAGTTACCTATGGTAATGGTAATGTTGTCGTTGAGAAACATAATCAGTTTGAACTGAAAACCGATAGTCACAGATTGAGCCAATGAGATAAGGAAGATGCAACACTGCAACTCGCTCTGCTCCCTCAATTCACCTGTTACTCACATCTTCCCTCCCCAACACCACACTCTTAAACCTAAATACCCTGTTCCAAAACCCCAACATTTCACTCCTAAAACCCTAATTTTCGCCAACAAATTCACCGTTTTTTCAAATACCCCCATCGGATTTTCGTCCCGAAACGGTGTTTTTGATGATTTGCAGAGTACCCATTTGCCCAACGAACAGAAAAATGGTGAAATTCAAGAGAATGAGGAGCTTGAATTGCGGAACAAGCCGTCCCCTGTAGAGTTAGATAGTGAACCGGAAAAACCCACAAAAGATGAGGCTCTAGCGCCTTTTTTGAAGTTTTTCAAACCGAGAGGTCCATTGGAAGAAGATGGAGAGAGTGAAGGAGAATTGGAAATGAGTGATGTTGAGGATAAAGTTGAGGAGGATGAGGCTAAAAAGTTGAATGTTAGGTACTATGAGCCAAAGCCAGGTGATTTTGTGGTTGGAGTGGTGGTTTCTGGTAATGAGAACAAGCTTGATGTGAACATAGGAGCTGAATTGTTGGGTTCAATGTTGACAAAGGAGGTGCTTCCTTTGTATGAAAAAGATTTGGAGTACTTGTCATGCGATTTGAAGAACAACCCGGAGGAGTTTTTAGTTAGAGGGAAGATGGGAATTGTCAAGCCTGATAGTGTAGTGAGTAGGAGAAATGTTCCGGGACGGCCTGTTGTTGACATTGGAACCGTCCTCTTTGCTGAGGTTCTTGGAAGAACTCTCAGTGGACGCCCATTGCTTTCTTCCAGGCGGCTTTTCCGGAGATATTCATGGCATCGAGTGAGGCAGGTTCTTTTCTCACTTTTTCATTCTTTTCAGTTTGGCTTCGTGGTTTTGGTAACATTTAATTTCATTGGTCTGTTGTTTGAATTATTAATTGTGATGCATTTTATTGATGCTTAGTGGTTGATTATCCTCACTGTCAACGAGATTCATTTTCCTTTGTTGAAATTGTTATGATTTGTTGGGCAGTTGAAAGAAATAAAGCAACCTATTGAGGTCAAGATTACAGAGTGGAATACCAACGGTCTTGTTACGAGAATCGAGGTTTGTTTTCTGTAATTGTGTAATTTGTGCATAAGCATTGAGTTATCTCAATAGAATACAATCTACTTATTTTGCAGGGTTTGCGAGCTTTCCTTCCAAGAGAAGAATTAGTGAATAGAGTTTACAGCTTCACTGCGTTGAAAGCAAATGTATGTTCAAACTCATTTGCATTCTTCATTATGTATCTTTTATATTTGGTAGGCCATGCTTGTGATTTCTGCATCCATGATGTTGATGCCTTTGGCGCCCCCAATAGATATGAGTGCCTCGCATCAATTGGAATGGAACTTTATTAGAGCCTTAAATCTTGGAGTTAAGTTTGATTATATTGCATTGAACTTTTATTAGTAAAAGAATCGCTTATGAAACTTGATACATTTGGAAAGTATCACTTACTATTAGGAAACCAATTGAGTTTGGTATAGCATGTATATTATTGGCGAAGCTGTTTATCGGCTGTCTTCTTGGCCAAAACCTGTCGATCTTTTACGTTTCCAGTTTGCAACAGTCAATTACCTTAAAACCCAGTGCATATTGGTGATTTATACTATAATCAAGACCTTAAACCAACTAGACCTTCGAAGTTGAGGTGATGGTGTTACACATAGAGTGTATATACATTGGCTACAAAGAAAGAAGATCCAAAGTTACTGTACCTGATAAAACATTGATGACAGTTAGATAAGTATTTGTCCTGTTCTTGGGCGACTGAATACACCGAAGACCGAACCATGTCAAGTGAGTGACTCTTATATAATCCCAAATTTCAAGCAACAATATGATCTGATATATCCTTATTCTGCCACTTTTCAAATGTGAAATGTCTAACAGCTGCTTTTGTGTAAACTTACCTTTTCAAGTGAGGGAAAAGATGTACATTTATATAACCAGCAAATCGATACAAATAGTAAGCTCCATATTGAAGTCACTAGAATATGTTTTCTATTAATTTTTTTTTGCTATCATCAATATTTCCTGTTATAAATCTTTGGAAATGTCTTATAACAGTCATAACTGCACCCGGGATTTTTTTATAAACAAATTACATCATATTAAGCACAAAAGCTGGATATCCTGTTCGGAAAAGCTACCTAAAGTTGCAGTTGGATAAGATAAACTTCTCTTATTATTTTACCATTTTAAGCTTCTATAATGTCTAGGCCCTAATGCAAAAACTGGAGTTTAGTTGAGTATAGCAAAGGATTTTTACCTTGGGTACATCTTGACCATATTACGGACTTATCAAATTATCCTTCTATGTTGTATTTATATTCACTTGCACAAACATTTTCTTGTGTTGTCCTTAATTACAGTTGCTTTCATCATGGTGTAGGTGGGGCGCCGGATGTATGTGCAGATCACTCTGATTGAGGAAGACAGAAATAACTTAATGCTGAGTGAAACAGAAGCTTGGGTCAGTTTCTTCTCTCTCTCTCTCTCTCTCTCTCTCTATATATATATATATATATATATATATGCTTGATGTCAGTGTTTTAAAAAGCTCAAAGCGCACTTGAGGCGCAAAAGTCCTATGGGGCTTAAGTGCAAATCTTGGGCCCCAATTGTTGTATAGGTTAACATTATGAAATTAAGGGTTGTCGAACCTCAGGGAAGAAAAAGTCAATGATTCGGAAAGTAGAAAACTAAAAAAAATAGATTAAAGTTTTGATTTGGATTAAAGTGATTTGCAAAAGTAAAGTAAAAGCAAGTAAGAGTTGGAGAGAATGAGTCAAGATAAAGCAACCTAGGGATTAGGGTTCACCAATTGTTGTATAGGTTAACATTATGAAACTATGGACTAGTCAATCGAGCAGACGATTGTACGTAAATTATGCTTACTCTCTCTCGAGTCTAGTGCAAGTCCTACCATTGTCTTAACTTAATCGATCTCTCGCAGAAGGTTCAGACAAGTTTAGGCCGTTGAATTGAATTCACGCTTCATATTAATACTTATCTCTATCTCTAGGCAATTAGCTAATACGTTCAATTGATCAGGAGTCAGGAGAACAAATTATCTCTCTCGACTCTCGAGTCTCGAGTCTAATTTGTTGACCTAAGGGCGAGATAGAATCTCTTCTATACAAGTATTGAACTTGGATCAATTGAAGCTCCTATAGACTAACATTTATAGAATCGAGATAAATAAACCTTAACTGTTGGCTACACCCATAATTCCTAGATCAAGGGTGTTTAGTTACTTATACTAATTACGCAACATACACAAAACAATAGAGAAAACATAAAATGCATTCAATAAAGTTGTGATGAATCTCTATTGATCAATTCTCTCCAAGCATCCAAAAGGTCCTATCTATCATCTATAAATAAACTAGAATAGAATAGAATTCAATAATAGTGTTTTTACAAGCCTTCAATACAAGAAAAAAAGCTCGAAATCAAAAAGATCAAATCGCAGGACACGACCCGTGTCGTCCGTCGAAGAAACTTGAAGAATTTGGGCTGGACCCACGACACGATGCATGAGGGTCGTGCCGCAGGTTGTAAAAGGGCTAGCAGATTCCAAAAATTAGGCAACACGACCCGTGCCATGCCAGGCACGACCCGAGTTGCTGCTTAGCGCATTCTTCGGCTCTCGAAACTCTTCCAAAACTCTTTTCGGTCCTTCCAAAGTCGCTGAAATACATGTAAAAGGCCTATAAAGCACTAAAACACATCAAGTCTAATAAAAAAAGATAATACAAGCAAAAACATTTACAACCGGACAAATATAGGACAAATGGGGCGATAAAGCATCATAAATATACCTCAAATATGCACGTGTCAAAAAGCATATGAATTTAATAATCTTGATGATCCTCATCATCACATAGAGATGTATGTAAATTCATCATCTAAATTGTAATTGTTATCTTCCTCATTTGATGAACCCCTTCAATACATTCATCTTCGTCCTCCTTGTCATGAAGTCAAAACATTCTTGAACTTTTGTGAGAGTGGTTGATTTTGCTCTAGAACTGGATGTTGAGGGTGCAATCGGGGCGTGCTCTCTTGACCATTTAGTAGAATATATAGGTTCTCCTACACGTATGGAATATCTTCACTTTAAGGCATAGTTGTACTAGATGTAAACCAAATCATTTAAGCGTTTTTTTATCAAGTATATTCCTCTTCTTAGTATGAATCTGAAATACTATAGGTTGTACCTGTAGCCGTAGGTTAGAAGTTAAAGAATTAAGAACACTTTTTTAGTTACTACTCTCTAAAATAGAGTACATGTAAAGTTATAGTGAGACTTAATTGAAAAGCCCAATAAGCGCGGGCTTTTGGAGCTTCAGTGAAGTCGCTGAGTTTTTTAGAAAACGTAGCTCAAAATTAGGTTTTAGTTTAGGTGCACTTCAAGTGGGCTTTTTAATACACTGCTTGATGTAACTGTATGTTTCAATTTGGATTTTCTTTGTTTAGAGTTTTCATTTGCGCAACTGGTTTTGCCATATAATGGTGCAGGAAACGTTATACCTTCAAGAGGGAACAGTTTTAGATGGGACTGTTACGAGAATTTTTCCATATGGAGCTCAAATACTGATAGATGGAACTGGGAGAAGGTAACATATCCTACTGGTTTTCAAACTTATTCTAACACCAAATTAGTTGAATATAAGTAATTCTCTTCAAATTTACATTTTTTTGTGTTCACTTGAAATTGTGTTGATCCATTTGTAACAAGACATTTTAGATTCAGTTTTATTGTTCTATTACCTAAAGTTTTCCTCATGCACTTGATGAAATCATAGAATTTGTCACTACGAAAAGAATAAAGAGGAAATAAATTCATTAGCTGACATAGCCCAATAGTGAAATATATGTCTTATATGTATGTTTTCTCATTACCTGATAATATTTGTAAAGAAAGAAAGTTTATGATGATTAGTTTGGACAACATTTGGAGCAATATGAGTTGGCTTGGCTGTAAAATGTTATGGATCTAAAGATGTAGATTTCCCCCCTTAAAAAATATATACATTAGATGCAAGCTGAAGAGATAAGTGATGCATCATATTGTCTTTTCCTGCAAATTTGAAATAAACTATAAAAATTTATGTTACTCTTTTGTAGAAGTGAAGCAGTCAACTTGCTTGTTGGTGCATAAAAGCAAATGCTCCCTCCGTTTCGGAATAAGTGTCCTGTTTGAGCTGTATTTTTGTTTCAAAATAAGTGTCTTGTTTCCTTTTTGAGAAAGTTAGTTATGCATGAATTATCATCAATGTCCCTCTAATAAGTTAGTTAGTACTCCTTGAGTTTGTTACAACACATGTCCATGAGGATGGAAGAGTAAATATACAACACTAACTTAATTTTTCTCAAAATAGAAATAAAAACACTTATTTTGGGACGGAGAGAGTAATAATTTGATGTGAAATTGCTTGTCAAATGTTCAGTGCCAACTCTTCCATCTGATCTGATCTGATCTTTCTATTTTATTTTTTGAGTAAAATCTGTTCTTTCTATTTGTTCTTGCAAATTGGTTTCTTTGTGGAAACTGCTAGACAGATACAAACAAATTTTCGTTTACATCTATCATGAAGTGGAAAAGCTAGTTAAATGGAAAAGGAAACAGAAACAGAAATTTTATCATGCCCATGTGTTAAATTTAATTATTGGGCTACATATAATGGTTTGGGTTTCCATTTCTTTCATATTTATCCAATGTGGACTCAATTCACTTACTTCAATATCATGTATGAAATAGCAAGTATCAGGAGTTGTAGTGTATGACCAACAAGGGCTGCAAATCACGACCTAGAACTTAAAGAGACCAAAATCACTGTAAGGGGATCAACTAACACATTGTCTTGTGGCTTACAATGACCTAAAAATTTCATGCATAGCTCCACTGTATGGATTCCATGAACAAAAGTGTCTTTACTACTTTCTGTGA
Source organism: Pelargonium nanum (assembly GCA_036897485.1). Lineage (NCBI taxonomy): Eukaryota > Viridiplantae > Streptophyta > Magnoliopsida > Geraniales > Geraniaceae > Pelargonium > Pelargonium nanum. The sequence goes on along the minus strand of JAYMTF010003741.1, from coordinate 780 downwards.
ACTGCAAATTCAGTAAATCAGTTAAATTTGTGGCTCATATTCTTTTCTTTCCTCCTGATTGTTTCATTTTTGAAGAATTGTCCTGAACCTTTTTAGTTCTTTCCAGTGGGTTGCTGCATATGTCAATGATCTCTCGTGTCCGAATAACTTCTGTCAGCAATCTACTTGCTGTTGGTGAGAAGGTTAAAGTTATGGTTTTGAAGTCAGTGTCTCCCAATAAGATACATTTCAGGTACTCAAGGATTTGCTCACTGAACTTTTTATCTTTTTTTTTTTTTGTCCTTGCCTTACCGTAGAAGAATCAAAATTTGTAACTTAATGTTTTACCTCTTTAACACGTGAACTTGTTAACTCTCCGGGTCTAATACCGATGAAGCTCCGACATATAACATCTCTACACTGATCTAAAGGGAAGAAAACGAAATTTAGAGTTCCCTATTTCAACTAGGAAAGGAAACAAAATTTGGTTTGTGAGTTGTGATGGTATAAGTTATTGGTCGGGCAAGTAGCCAAAGGCTACCACCGGTTCCACCATTATATTTAGCTCATTCTTTTTACACTTTTTCAATGTGGAACAATTACCCACTTCAACATTCCCCCTCACGTGCGAATCTCACATTTTTTTCTTATCAGTGAGCTCGACACGTGCACAATCGGGGCTTTATAAATCGGCACTCTCCCTCACGTGTAGGTATTTTTCTTCCACACGTGGACCGCTGCAGGCATGTCCATCTGCAAGTGGGCCGAAGACCACAGGGGGAGGCAATATAAACGGGCCCT
>JAYMTF010003740.1:0-14544 GCA_036897485.1 Pelargonium nanum | reverse complement strand
CAAATAATAAGCAAAATCCGGTCTCGGTCCGGTCCGGGTTTGGACCGATGCCCAGCCCTAATCAGGGGTGTAAATCTATAATTTTGTCTTGTACAGAGTCTAAAAAGTTCAAAAAACCATGACAGTCCAGGGGGAGCGGAAACATTTTACCAGCGCCATGCTTCCGATTTTGACTGGTGGCTCGACCACAACTTGGGCTCTCCTGCATACAAATTTGGATTAGACTATAGTCTTTATCGTTTTAATCTACACTGCATAGACACGGGTCCAAGATACGCAAAGAATGTGTTCAATATTAGTAAATGAAAATTTATATTTGCTATATTAATGAATAAAAGTTACATCAACTCATGTTTGTCAATGTGTTTTAAAGTGTCGAACATGTTCAACCAATTCATTTTTTTTTTCAAAATGGGGGACACGTATTCGAAGAGTGTCCGAGTGTTTAGGCCTTACTTGATTGTGAGTCTTTGTCCTTCTGTTGAACACTTGAAGAAGCTGCAACCTCTGGTAAATGGCACCATTTTGCCATCCCATTCTGCCACATAAGAAACCTAAATTAGCCGCGAAACCTTAATCATTTGATGAAATAGCAACAAAATGTCCGAGTTTGTGGCATAGAGAACTACCCATGTTCCAGGTAATTGCTACTGTTAGATCATGTCCCTCGCATACTTGTCCAACCTTGAACTTCATGTTAGGACCCATACCCGAAATAAGGTGTGCATAGAACTTCAAAACCTCCTGCATAAGTCCATTTCAGGTAGAGTTAAGCTATGTACAATGAAGTCAAATATGTATATTTCTAAGAGACTTGATTAAATGTACCTTTTTCCCGTCAAATGGTTTGGGGAAGGTGTAGTCATCGAAGACACAGTCTCTCGCGATGAAATCGCCTAGTTGTCCTATGTTTTGCTCGTTGATGCAATCGTAGAATTGCTTGATTGTGTCGGATGGAGAAAGCGGGTTAAAAGTTGTGTCATTGTTTGATGACTTGACCAAGAAAGGACTCTTTGTTTCGCCATTTCTCATAGAAAGGCCATTGTGTTGATATTTCTTCATTTTTGTCTTTTGTAGTTGACATGTTCCCGAGGAGAGCGAGGAGCTAAGGGAGATCCTCGCCACTCCCCTCGAGAGAATGCTCTGTCGCGGAGCGAGAGCTGAAAATTGAACTGTTGTAGCCATAGCCTCGCGTTGAAGAATACACGAAAAGCGAGGCGAAGGTGAAACTGTTACTGGTGAAAGGATATAATATATGTGTTGGTAGTGTAACAAAATAGAGGAAAGAATAGAATGTGCATGTGTTTCACAATGGTATAGAATTTGGGAACTGTGGGAAGGTACTTGCAAAAACTTGTTTTGCTTCACAAAGCCATGTCTTGGCTTGAAGTTAAGGAATCACAACTTATTATGCTTATCTTGTATAGTGTTTAACAATTTGTCCAGCATAATTTAGATGTGTGACAAGATTGCAAGGAAACTTTAAAGATTGATAGTTGCACAATTCCTATAACTGGGTTTAGTGCAGGAGATGAGACAACACTGGGTTTCGACATGATGTCAACAGATGGGCTGAAATTCACACATTTCAAGCGAAACAGGCCAACGAACAAAACCGTTGAGGGCATTTTGGTCATTTTGAAATTTTCGGAAAATTTTGAATATTTGTACTGCCTCTTACTCTTAGAGCTCTAATTTCTCAATAAGAATTGCATCAACGTTTGGGAAGGTTAGTTGCGAGCAATCCTACTCGCATCTTGCAAGAAAATTGTTCGCGGATAGAATCTTACTCTTACTTTGTTTCTTTGCGTAAAAGTTATTTAACTAAAAGACAATAAACTTATCGATGCATCGAATTTATGATATGAAATTTGTATTGAGGAATAAGCAACTATATTCTTTTCTTTGCTTTTGTTTTCTTTCATGTCTTAATTTGAAGTTGACATTATATGTTTTTGAAGTTTCTCAAACAAATACTTGGTACTGAAGAGAAGCCAAGAATATAGATGAGAAAGGTTACCAAACAAACCAAGCAAACACCTTGATATGAACTAGTTCTCTAATTCACTTGAATCTTGAAGTTTTAAATCTCACAATCTATTTATATTCAAGGTAAATTGATTTTTTTTTCTTAATTAGGATTTTTGAGTTTTTTAACTTCTAGATTTGTCAATTTTAATTAGAGAATAAATCTCAAAAAAATAACTGTTCAGACATGGATTTTATTATATACAGACCAACCTGTACCTGTTGGCAGTCAAACAATGGACCATGAAACACAACAACAATTTTGGTACAAAACACAGTCACAGTTCTGGGAGTTGAGAAGCATGACAGCAAATAATTGGTTTAAATTATCATGTAGCTTCTATGGGTCTAGAGAATCATTTTGTTGAACATTTCAATGTAGCTTCCATGACTTTGGATAAAATAATTTTCAATTCATGTATTTAGGTATTGCAATTTGTGCAAATATATATTCCAAAATGACAAGATTTAGAGAGCAAATCTATAACATTGTAAAAAGTTGTATAAATTTGTGTCACCTGGTTAAGCTCATAGAATCTGTTGGCACATGGAGAAAGAGCAACATTGTGGATATGGTCCAATGGCTGCACCCAGACCTAAACAATAAAAATCACATTGCAATCATTGATATAGAGGCACATGGAGTTGACAATTTGAACCCGAACTTGTGGGTTCTTAAAATTCTACCCACAGTTTTTCGGGTTCGAGTAACACTGATTAATTTTTTGATTGGGTTTGTCCCGAAAGATGCATGGATTGGGTCGGGCAACCCACATCCAACTTGTGTACCTTGCATGACAAACCCTAAACCCGACTTGCATGAACCCATTTCTCCGGCGTATCATGCTAGGGTGAGGTACAATTGATTTTATCAAGACCTAGTTATTCACGCGATCGTTTTTATCAAGACTCAAATCATTCAGTTTGATTCTTGGATAGCATAATGCTAATATAATCTATCAAATTGTCAATTCGATGACAACACTACATTAAATTTAGATTTGATTGATCTATCAATTTGAGTAGTCAGTTCTCTTCCTCTTAGGTAAACCTTGGCAAATCAGGTTGCAGGCCTAGCTCGATCCTAAAACAGGGTTGAGTCTAAAAACGCCTGAAATCTTATTGGGCCACTTTTGTCGGCCCGGTCCAGTAATATTGGGAGGGGCCGGTGATGGCCCACAGCAGCCTCTTGCTAGCAAAATGGATTCAGGTGGGGCTCTGGAAAAAAATTTTTATGTTTTTGGGGAGCCACTTTTTGTCAGTCCTATGTCCAAAATTAGCTAGCCAGAGTGCATTTTGCCAGGACTACTCTTATGTGACAGTATTAGGTCACTCCACACACATCTGATTTTCTACATGGGGAAGACTAACTTGCCTCACCATATGATGCAGCATCAAACATTCATATTAAAAATTATATATTCCATTACTTACATATTATATAGTATAAGCCTCTGAGCTCTGACACTGTGACACAGCCATTTTACCAACAAGTTTTCCTGAGAAACAAACACAGCCATCCAAAACACATAATTGTCAGCTCTGCTCCCTGAAACCCACCAAATTTGCATTTAACAAATCACAAATTATCTGTCAATAAAAATACATACCAATTGATGAACTCTGCATCCACCACCAGTCCAAATCCATAGCAAACCACCCAATGGAACCTGAAAAAAGTCCTAAACAAATCTCGAACCCGCACGTGTACATATCAGACAGGCTCAAACCAATCATTAGCATCGAATAATCGCATAATTTAAAGGGTCAATCAGTCACCAAATCATGCTACGAATTCAATATGTCTCGAGCTGATCAGCAACGAATCTTGCACAACTAAACCACCTAGCTGGCATGCCTCCCAACACCCACCATTGCAAGAAAAGCCTGTTTCTGGCATTGTTATGAGCAGTTGGTTGATCTATATAAATTCGCAAGCAAAGTGTTCTGGATCATATACCTCTACAACTATCAAAGCAAAAGACATTTACGAAGAAAGGCGATTGAATCTACCTGATTAATTCACAGCATGAGCAACAAGATCAGAGATGTTTCAGATGTTGCAACTGGCAAAAGTTACAAGGCCAAGAGGCCTCTTCCGAGGAGGGGACAAGTGAAGTCAAGAATAGCAGCAAATGCTTTCCAATCCATAGTTTCTGTGCTTTCTCGATCCTCTTCGCAACATTCCTATGGGAGGATAAGGAAAATCTGAAAAGTTTAGGAATTTAATGATTTTGTATCAGACAATGTATGTTTGTTTTGTTTCTTTCATGAAGCATGAGCAGTTTAACTGTTGTTTATGAGTAAAGTTTTCATTTTTACATAACATTGCAAGTTCGAGACTAGAAATCCGAAGATTTTAGTAGAGCTAAGATAAGAACAAAATATGGGATGCCACCAAATCATCAAAAGCAGCTCCAATGCATTCAGTTCTGGAATTTAAAATCTGGGTCAGAAATATAAGCAATCCTTAGCTTCAAAAAACCATTAAAAACAGCTCCAATCCATTGAACTCCTTTACTGCATCAGAAATATCAAGAATCAATGCTTCAGGTTAAGAAACAACAAATGAGTCATGCATTTCATCAAACACCTTATCAGCACAGAAAATCTAAACATCCCCAAAACTTCACAGAGCAATGAATCTGTTGGTAGTCAAATAATGGACTATGGATCATAACAGTTATGGATGCAAAAATAGTCACAGTTCTGGTAGTTGAGAAGCATGACAGCAAATATTTGGTTTAAATTATCATATAGCTTCTATGGGTCTAGGGAATCATTTTGAACTATTCAATGTAGCTTCCATGACTTTAAAAATAATAATTTTCAATTCATATATTTAGGTATTGCAATTTGTGCAAATATTCCAAAATGTCAAGATTTAGAGGGCAAATCTATAGCATTGTAAAAAGTTATATAAATTTGTGTCACCTGGGTTAGCTCATAGAATCTGTTGGCACATGGGGAAAGAGCAGCATTGTCTGCAGCCAAACCTAGACAATAAAGAATCATATTGCAGTCACTGATACAGAGGCACATGGAGCTGGTAATGTGGGCTCGAACATCCGAAATCTGACATGTATTTTTCTCGATTCGGGTTGAATAAAAATTTTCTGAAGATGTGAGAATCGGGTCGGGAACACCGTGCTTCTTTCATGCCAAACCCGAAATCCGACCCCCAACCCACCTGAACCTACAACTCCTGTGGATCGGGTTAGGGTTGGGCCTTTTCAGCCCAAAACCTACCTAAAATTTGATTTGTCAGCTCTACATGAAAGATAAAACTTGTGTCGTCTAACCGGATAGAAATGTTGGCATGATTGACTTTATTGAGACCCAAAAATTCAGTTTGATTTGTCATTAAAATTGATAATTCAGTAAAATCAACGTTTCTACTATCGATCAACTTGTCGAATCAATGACTCGATCATAATTACTTTATCTACCACACTCGCTTGTCAGTTCTCTTCCTATTATATGATATTATTAGGTCACTACATTCATCACCATCATATTCTCCATAGGGCAAAAAACTTGCATCCCCATGTGATGCAACATCAAACATTCATATCACATCGTATATTATATGAGAGCAAGAAGTCTCATCCAAGACACACAAAAGAAGTGGATCCGGGCAGGCAGTCAACGCCCATAAATTCGTTAGGACAGGTATTAGTGTTAATCGTGACCTGTCAAACTCTAATAGTGTTGGTTAAGTCTCAGTCATTAACTCTTTGATTGAGATTCTTTTTTCTCTATACTATATTATTCACAAAATATTTAGTACAAGCCTATAACCTCTGACACAACCATTTTACCTATAAGTCTTGCAAAGAAACAAACACAGCCATGCTAAACACATAAATGTCAGCTATGTTCCCTGAAACCAACCCAAATTGTATTTAACAATTCAAATATTATCTGTCAATAAAAATCCATACCAATTCATGAATTCTGCATCCACCAGCAATCCAAATCCACAGCAAACCACCCAATGGAAATGACAAGTTCCTAGTTATATCTCGAAACCCGCACGTGTTCCTGTCACACAGGCTCAAACCAATCATTAGCATCAAATAATCCCACAATTAATAGTTAATCAATCACCAAATCATGCTACGAATTCAAATTGTCTCGAGCTGATCAGCAACGAATCTTGCACAGCAAAACTACCTCGCTGGCATGCCTCCCAACACCCACCATTGCAAAAACAAAAGTTTGTTTCTGGTATTGTCCAGTCATGACTCACCCATATCAATACAATGAATTATGAATCAAACCCAGCACCTGGTATTGTTATGCTCATTTGCCGAGCTATATAAACCCGCAAGCAAAGCGTTATAGATCATATAACTCAACAACTATCAAAGCAAAAGGCATTTACAAACAAGAAAGTCCATCAAATATACCTGATTTATATACATCATGAGCAACAAGGTCAGAGATGTTTCAAATGCTGCAACTGGCAAAAGCTCCAAGGCCAATAGGCCTCTTCCGAGGAGGGGTCAAGTGAAGTCAAGAATAGCAGCAAACGCTATCCAATCCATAGTTTCTATGCTTTCCCGATCCTCTTCGCAGCGCCAACATTCCCGCGGAAGAACTTATTCGAGGAAAATCTGAAAAAATAGAAATTTATGATTCTGTAATATGTATCAGACAATGTATGAATTATGATTATCTTTTTGGCTACCTCAGTTTATGCATTTTTTTTAGTAATTTTCTCATTTTTACCTCACATTGCAAGTTTATAGTATATGGTAGAGTGCAAGAACAAGCTGAAAAAATTGGGAACTAGAAAGCATAGTTCGAATAAAACATCAACTGGTAAAAGATATCACAATAATATGCAGTATATTGAAAGATTCAATCATCAATACCAGTTTCTGATTCGCACCCAATCTTTTCAAAAATTGCTTGAATTTGCTTGCCCAATTTCAGCATCATTAGAGTGCAAAAATATGATGAAACTTAAAGCTTCCAAAACCATCCAAAGCAGCTCCAATGCACTCAGTTCTGGAAATGAAATTTTGGGTCGGAAGTTTCATCAAACACCTTAACTGCATCAGAAATATTCACAATCCCAAGCTTCAAATAACCATAACAAGCAAGCAGCTCCAATCCATTCAGTTCTGGGAATGAAAATCTGGGTCAGGCATTTCATCGAACACCTTAACTACATAGGAAATGTAGACCACCATCCCTAGCTTCAAAGAACCATTAAAAGCAGCTCCAAATCATTCAAGTTAAGAAACAACATATGGGTCGTGCATTTCATCAAACACCTTATCTGCACGGAAAATCTAAACATCCCAAAACCATGAATCTTCACCCCAACTCTCATAAAAATCAAATCATTCACAAACGCCAAGCATTCCAGTTACTTGAGCTAAATTCATCTAATTCCAAGTCTCAACACTCTCTAGAACACAAACTAACATCTTTTATTGACCACCAAGGTGTGTGATGAATTGCACAAGTTGAAAGGACTGTGAACATTAAAGTATACAGTAATAAATTCTTGTGTTTGAGAACAAAAATAAAAGAAAAATGTCACATATTCTTGGTTGAGATACTAAATTAGTGTTTAAGTTTTCATGAAATAGAGTTGAAGAAATTGATTGGCCTACAAAATTATACTCCCTCCGTCCCAAAATGAATGTCCTTTTTATGCTATTATATTATTGTTTTTTCCCATATTACCTTTATCACTAAAACCTAATCTGAACTGTACATGGGGTGTAGGAGGAAAATTGAGGGTAATATTAAAAACACATTAAATTATCTAGTAATCCTTAATTTTTGCAAAATGTTGAAACATGACACTAATTTTGGGAAGGATGAGTATGTTTTGTGATAGGTTGTCTAAGTTTCTATACTACCACAAGCTCTACTTGTTTGAAATATCTCCTAGGATGATAATTTGTATTCACGTATCGTGTTGAAAGTTTAGTATTATGTTAAGCATGCCAATATGAATCTGACCTATTTTATTAAACGGATTGAATAACATAAGACAAACACGACCCAATTTTTAGCATATTGACACGACATAACACATTTAAACAATTGGATAAAATTATACGGGTTTAAATAAATGGATTGATATTGACCCAACCCGGTATATCTGACTCGTTTAACTTATATATGTCATTTTTACACGTTATCCTAAAATGGGTGGGCCATTAAACGAGTTACACGATTCGTTTAATAAAATTGGTTTGACAATAACACGAACGCGACCTAATTATTGAACGGGTAGTTGACATAAACACGGCCCAATTTTAAATAAATCTAAAAATAGTAGTTTGTGATTCATTGCCTCCTAGTATCCACGTGGCATAAACTGTTATGACAGTTTAGCTGGACCCCCACAGATTCACGTGCGTTGTCATCGTTGGCGGGAAATATGGGAACAGTGTCTTTCGTTGAAGCAGCTATGCACCTACTTCTCGTGCACTGTCTGTACTCAAGTACAACTCAACACAAACAAAAAAAAAACATTTTATTTAAACAAAATACAAGAGAAATTTACCTAATATAATTAATTTGTATATCTTTCAAAAAAAATAGGTATAAATGTATATGTTTTGTTAGAAAATACTATTATTACGTATAAATGTATACAATGGAGCTAAGGTGATTTAAAAGTAAACGACGATAGTATACAATAGATCATCTATAGTTATCGATTTAAATTTAACAAACACAGTAAATGGTTTCATACAAATTAATAAATCGGGCGTAAAAAATGTATGTAGACAATTTGATGTTTCTTATAATTTTTTGGTCGAACATCAATGCATGTCTTCACTCGTTTCACAACGTAACTTTTGATCGATACATTCAATTTCACTCATACTAAATTCAACCATGATGTATCATTTTTATTCCTGCCCAATAAAAACAATAATTGAATGAGCACTCACTTTAAAATCAATGTATGAAGAATTTAATAGGAATTTTACTTTTCTGACGCAAAATAAAATATTGTTGTGTGGTTCATATATATATAGAAGAAAAAAAACGTTGTCATATAAAAATAGTAACGTAAATACATGAATTGGTTTTTGAAGCCACGAGGTTCACGTCATTTGAATCATGAACCACGCGACAACAATTCTATACCATGTCATGGGCAAGATCGGATCAAAATATATCAAAAATATGTTCAATAATGTTTTTTAATGCATGTTGAATATTAATATAGAGAAAGAGAAAATGAACAAAATAAAATACGTAAATGAACTAATTAGATAAGGTTCACGTATGGCCTAATACATTTGTGAATGATATATTAAATTTTATTTTTGATTAATGCAATATTAGTTTTTAATTTTTTTTTTTTTGAAAACCAAGATTTTTATTACTCAATCAAGGTCCAAATCCAGTAAAGAGACAATGCTAGATGGAACTGATAAGCCAATCCACATCGACGAGCCTGACACAAAATCCGATGACCTAGTCAAAGCATGGGCAACTCGGTTCGCAGACCGATTAACATAAACAAACTCTATACGCATATATCTGAAATCAACAAATCAAAGGCACTGGTGTCACCCTCCCCACCGGTCTGAATTGCTGAAACGACTTCAGCAGCATCCGACTCGATAATAACGTCGAGCCAACCTCGGTCTCGCACCCAACGAACTGCTTCTCGAATCGCAAGGGCTTCCACTTCTCTAGGCGGGAAAGAGCCGGACCAGGACTTCCGACAGTTTTTTAATTTGTTCGACTCACCTGATATTCTTTTTTCTTTCCGTAAACTTGATCATTAATCTTCGTATTTAGATGTATAATGTTGCCTGAAGCTTAAAAAGGCATAAAATAATATTGATATTTGTAGAAATTTATCTAAAACAATATGGGTTATAATCGATTAATAAACTTGTAACAAGTATAATCTGAAGTAACTAACAGTTTAAAATATTGTGATTACATAAGTATTTGCAATTTTTAGCTGTATAATTAGATAATGGCTACCAAAATTTTGTTTTGAATATTAAACATATATCTGTCAATCCATAATCATTTAAAATTTAAGAATATTTTTACATTAGATTCAACTGTTGAAAATATAATATTTGATCAGATTATATAGGATTCAATTTTATTTAAAGATTTAAATGTTGGTTTATGATAATTGTAATTCCTGTTTTGCACTCATATTATTATTGGTTACTATCAAGTCTTCCATAAAAGTTACTTCACTCAAAATAGTAATTAATTTAAGTGCACTTGTTGTTTTGGAAGATTCTAATTAATAAACAAACTCATATATTCTCCAAAACAAACATATGAAAAAGGAACACAATCTTCTAAAATTAGAGGCAACACATCATATGTGAAATGTAAAAAATTTGGAAGATAAATGAGAAAATAAACCCAATATAGTATTGGAATATAAGTAGATTTGTAGACCCTTTGACATTTGGAATAGGTTTAGATTACATAGATGTGAAGATTTTTTGGTTTGATTTTTTTTGGGTGGTGGTTAATAAAAGCCACTTGAAATTTGTTTGGTTACCATTTTTGGACTTGTTCATTTCAAAATAATTATCCTCATTTGATTGTAAATGGAGAAAATAATTGTAGATATAACATTAATACTAAAGTTTTAAAACTTTTTGTTTTGTTTTATTTTGTTTGCAAAGTAGTAATTTTCACATAAGTTGAACAGATGCTGGGCAAAAAAAAACTAATCAGGCAAAAGAAACACAATTTTCTCCTAATGTTACGTTTTCTGAAAATAAAAAAAAATTTGTTTCTTTCTATTTTGTAATGGTTGAATTATAAAAGTGTCATGAATACATATGAACATAATTAAGTGAAATTGTTACAAAACAAATCACAATATTCCATTTTATTTTCATATAATAATAATAATAATAAATAAATAAAAAGTTTTCCCTTGTCCTTTTTCTTGAATCAAATACATATTAAACCGACCGCTAGCTCACACTGAAATGAAAACTAAAAATGAGTTGGCAATTGAAGCTCTGATCATATTGAAAAGACCTAACCAGAACTCGACTTGAAAGAGGGCATATAACAAGTTTTAGATATATCATAGGTTGTGCGTTCAAAATGGCCATGTTCACTCAATTCAAAATATAAAAAAATATCCAAATTATTTTATGCAATTAACTTGAACGAGAAATATCTAAAAAATATCTAAAAATAAGTGTCGTGTTTCACCTGTATATACTTTCAAAATATAATTGACAATAATGTCCCTATAAAAGTTAGTTCATATCTTTTAAATTTAACCTAAATCATAACAGCCGAAAAAGAAGAACACATTACACATATGCATAGAAACATAAGTTAAAATATATAACAATAACTAACTTCACGTTATATTGTTCAGAAAAAAAAAAACAAAATATTTATTTTAAAATGGAGAGGGCACGAGTCGGGTTCCGGGTGCCCGCATGTTCGATTCCAAATCCACTCACACACACTTCATATATATGAGCGGTTACACCCAAAGAACATAAATAGAAATATATATATATATAAATTTTACATAATTTTTTTCGTTGTTCACAGCTCCATTTCGAGAGTGTGTGCATGCTCTCTCGCCTTTTACCTCCTCAGCCTCTGCGACACCTCCATCGATTCTTCATTTTCCTCTCCATTTTCCGTCTCCGGCGATTCTCATTCCCATCGATTCACCGAAAATCCAAACCCTCCGATCCAATTTCCGCTTCCTCAAGATCTGAATCGCTCCTCAAATCTGGCAATGTCTCCGAAAATTTTCCCCAATCTCACCAAAATCAACAATGAGCCACAAATGATTTCAGATTTTTGATCAAATCGCCCCCAAAAACAACCATAAGCAGAGCACGATTTTTGTTCAGAAAATGAAATCGAGCCAGAAGGATCAGGAGAAGCAGAGTTGGGATCACAGCATGAGGAGTCCCTCCGGCAGCGCCATTGCCGCCGCCGGAGGCGGCGGCGGAGCGGCGGCGAAAGGCGTCCCGAAGCTTCTGTCGTGGCTCCTGATCTCCGTCCTCATCACCTACGCCGGGTACACGATCAGGATCGTGTCCACGACGCGATGCGAGAAGAACGAGACGTTCTCCTCCACCGGCCACCTCTCCTCCTCCGCGCTCACGCTCTCGAATCTCACCGTCACGCTGGACGAACCGGCGCCGGTGAAGGATCGCGCGGCGGTGACTGCGCGGACCAAGCGCAGCGACACCGCCGCTCCGCCTACGGATCTTAGGCACATTGTGTTCGGTATCGCCGCGTCGGCGTCGATCTGGGACCGGAGAAAGGAGTACATCAAGCTATGGTAACCTATTTGTCTTCCCATTTATTTATTTTCTGTTTTATAATTAATGTGTTACACTTGTTTTTTACTTTTTTTTTATGTTCCCCAATTTTTATTATTAAATTTGAAAGCAAAATCTTTGTTTTGGTTTGTTTTGTGTATATATTAAAAAATACCCATTGTTTCTTTTGTATATAATTATTCAATTTAAAAATTGACTACACATATATATTCTAAAATATTTATTCACAATATTTAACTACTTTAACTTTTAGAATTCAAATTCTTATAAGTTTCTTCTATATGATGTTATTTATACTCGAGACGGTTTAATAATTGAACATGTATTGAAATTAGTCTCTTAATTAAGTGTTAAATTGCCTCCAACCTGATAAAAATCTTGGATTTGTTCGATCCATTTAGTTATGGAATTACACTTATGGTAATTTAATCTTCGAACTATCCCAATTCCGGCCCATAAAATACATGTCATCAATTTGGATCGCTTTTATGGCTACATAGGCTAGCTAGTTGGGCACAAAAATGAGTAATCATTAACTATAAAAATTATAATTGAAAGTATTATTTATTTTCATGTTAAAATTATAGAATGTCACATTTTTTAAAACAAAAAATTATTGTAGAAAAAATTGTTATTTTCTTCTTATTTTGATAGGTGTTTATTGTATTATTTAGAAGAAAAAAATTCAAAATTAAATTTTTGTTAGAACCGGCCACAGGTACAAGCCGAAACAAATGAGGGGCATAGTGTGGATGGACGAACCGGTAAAAACCCGGTCGAGCGAGGGCCTACCGCCGGTGAAGATCTCCGCCGACACGGCGAGGTTCAAGTACACGAACCAGCAGGGCCACCGGTCGGCGATTCGGATCTCGCGAATCGTGTCGGAGACGCTGCGGCTCGGGATGAAGAACGTGCGGTGGTTCGTGATGGGCGACGACGACACCGTTTTCATTACCGATAATCTGATAAGGGTTCTGAACAAGTACAATCACAACCATTTCTATTACATCGGAAGCTTGTCGGAGTCGCATTTGCAGAACATATTTTTCTCGTACAGCATGGCTTACGGCGGCGGCGGATTCGCCATCAGCTACCCGTTGGCGAAAGCGCTGGTGAAGATGCAGGACAGTTGTATCCAGAGGTACCCGACGCTGTACGGCTCCGATGACCGGATGCAAGCTTGCATGGCCGAACTCGGTGTCCCACTCACCAAAGAACCCGGTTTCCACCAGGTGCGTAACTCGTTCTTCCTTTTTTCCATTAACATATTTGTCTTTTTGATTAATTATAAATAATATTGGAATAAGAATAAATTTAGGTTGACTTACTTAAGTTTTTTAATAGAGCCGTAAATTTTAGTCTGAATGTATTCATTCGAAACCGACCCAAAATTTTGTGAGTTTGGGTCATGTAAACGAACCTAGCCGAATTCTGGGTAAGATGTTCTCGTAGTAGAGCTAGAAAAAGGTACCCGATCCGTCAGGTACCCAAAACCTATAAGACCGGGTTGAGTTAACTATGAAATTTTCAGGTCAGATTAGGGTCAGGTCAGATTCCGCAAAACATGTATTTTATGTCCGGAATTTGACCCGACCGTAATAGGACCAATCTTATAGGATCGAGTTAAGGCTCATCAACTTGAACCGACTCGAACCTAAATTTTTGCCACCTTAATCTCATAGGGATTAGGTTAAAGAAACTTACTCAAACTTGACATTTTATATGTAAAATTTAAAGTTGAACTAAATTGCACCCCTTTAACTGGGGTTTAAGCTAAATTAAGTAATAGAAAAATATTGATTACAATTTCCAATTCTTATGATAACATTAGTTGCAATAAATGCTATGAAAAGAAAGGACTTAATAAATTGTAATTTACTTTTATCTTTTGTGAGATTACGTTACATTATTCTGTTGAGAGCAATAAATGAAGTCACATATGAATTTAACATAACAAAGCTAGCACAGTGAACCAACTTGTATCAAAATTAAGGATACGTTACATTATTCTTTTAGTTAAATTATGCATATTAAATTCATTTTTGTGTAATCTGTTACTAGTACATGTATAGGAAAATAATTTATGACGTCATCCGAATTATCGGCCGACGTAGACAAGTCTTGATCCGATAATGCTGTCTTTGCCATTTTGGGCTTTGTTTACCGAGATATGTGTTTTCGGTTTCGGGTAGGGCTGGGCATGTTTCGGGGCGGA
>JAYMTF010003739.1:0-14544 GCA_036897485.1 Pelargonium nanum | reverse complement strand
TAATACACTGCATAAATACAATTTTCTTCTCATAATTTCTATTTTTATTACTGTATTTTTTTCCATTATTAAGTTTTTTGTAATAGCCAAATTCAAAGATCAATAATAATACACTGCATAAATACAATTTTCTTCTCATAATTTCTATTTTTATTATTGTATTTTTCTTTTCCATTTTTAAGTTTTTTGTAATAGCTCAATTCAAAGTATTGACCACTTTTGTCCATATCCTTCCTTTTATTTTTTGGGGAAAGAAATTGTTTTTTTTTACCAACAAAATTGGTACCCAAAATTCAAAGCACTGTGTATCAAATCATTTTATCTTGTTCATTAAAAAAATAATCATTTTATCTTGTAAAAATACATATCACTCTAATTTTGACATGAGCCTCCTATTGAAATTTTAAATCACTCGAATTAATATTATTTTGATAGAAAATTCATATATTACTTTTTTAGTTTCAAAATAAGTGTCATACTTTTTATTTTGAGAAAAATTAAGAAAATATTAAATGGTGTTGTATATTTCATCTTCTATTCACATGCACATTTGTATTGTAACAAAATGAGAATTACCAATCACTTACCAATCACTATCAACGTATTTTCGTATGTATTTTGAGAAAAATTAAAAAGTAGTAAGTTAGTACGTTTATATTTACTCTTGAATAGTATAAGATAAAAAGATAAGATCGCATTTAACAATTTACTTCAAAGAAATGTCATATGAGTCGTTTAAAAATGATGCTACACATTCTTGTAAACAATGCATATGATGGAAATTACCAATCACTATCGTCATATCTTCATCTCTATTTTGAGAGAAACTAAGGAGTAGTAAGTTAGTATGTTTATATTTACTCCTGAATCCTGAATATAAGATAAAGAGGTAAGATCGCTTTTGACCATTTACTTCAAAGAAATACTCGTTTAAAAATTGATGCTACAAATTCTTGTAAGCAATGCATATTTTACCATGCCATGTAAGGCTATGCGAACCTAAAAACGACATCTTTGGGACCTTTGAGATCTTGTTTTAGTACCATTAGCTATCTTTTCCACCGAGGAAAATAAAAATTACAGTACTAATTATTTACAACAATTACTATCCCCAGAAACACATTCTGAGAGCAACCAACTATAAGCAGCATCAACTAGCTTTTACAGGCTATGAAATTTCACCCACCTCACCAAATGCATCGAGACCAGACATCACAACAAAACTTTATCTACAACAATGAGTCTGGTATTCCAATAACTCGTGAACCCAAGCGAGGAAGGGATTTACCATATCCGATAGTAGAAAAGGGGACTTCAGAGCTTGCGCTCGCGCCTACATTATATCGTGAGATGGAAAAAACTGTATGCGTTGTTTGATTCTCTTTTGCTATGACGATGAATCTGGTCTTTCAATGCTCTTTTTCGAGGGTGCTGGTAAAACTGTATATAACAGAAGACCGTCTCATCAGTGTATATGCAGTATGTTTAGAGAAACAGTAGATGCAAATTAAGCTGAACAAGAAGCACATAATCCCACTAGCCATTACGGTAGGAACAGACAAAATGAACACAAATCAAGAAAATGATTAGGTTGAAATGCCTACAAGATTAGCAGATCAAATGATTTGCACATTATACTACTTGCAATATAGAAACAAACAAAATGTTGAAAATCTACTTCATTTATATATAAACTACTCACTTTACAGCCCTCTTAATTGGCAACCTACAAACACTTTGACTGAGTTGAATTTGACTCGAAATTCGGCATGTGACTACAGGAAATCCCAACTGGTTTTAATATGTAGATCAATCTCGGCCATACCAAGAACAAAGAGAAACATTCCATAGACTTAAAAGCCACTAGACGCTAATTCAGTATCTACTGACAAAGAAACAGGTATAGTTATCTTTTTGTGAAGCACCTCACATTCCAAATTTTTTTATTTTCAAAACCATGATAAAAAGATAATAAGGAAAAGCATATGATACCTTTTCTCGTCTTAGATGGTTTGATTCCACCATTAGCAATTGATGACGGGTAAACGGACCTTTTGGCTGGCAAAGATTTTTTCGAAGGTATGAGAGCCGAGGGAAGGATAGCATTAACAGCTTCGCGTTGTTGCTTCCTTTTTGCAATTAAATCTTTATGTGTGCTCGCTTGATTGGGAGCTGTAACTCCATTTTCTGTATCTCTATCTTTAAGATTGTCTCTCGCTGAAGGTGCCGAAGCTTCCAGATTTCTCTGGCCTTCATTATATGCAGAAGATTTCTTTGGTCCTTTTGATGCTTGCAGTTCCTTTGATTTTTTACCATCACCCGATTCTAAGTTACTCCCTGAATTTTCATAGTTAACTTTTCTCTTACCTGGACTTGGCAATTTGTGTTTCTTCTGGCCAGCCCCTTTGAGTTCACTTTCATCATCCGCTCCATGTTTTCCCGAAATCTTAGGGCCCACATCAAGTTTTGAAAGATTCTTCTTTACCAAAGAGCCATGCTCATCACTGCCACTTCTATCAGAGCTTTGGACCCTATCCCCTGTTGCCAAAAGATCGCTTTCAATTCTAGCAGTTTTTCTGCTGTGGTGGTCTTCACTACCCAAGTAATTTGTTTTCCTTTGACGGGATTCTTTCCCTTTGCTTTCGGTTTTCCTGGAATGCTGACTAGCATCTTTGACAGAAGCATCATGCTTCAACTGTCTGGGCTGATTCCCGTACTCATTTGGTGTTGGCATTTTTCCAGAAACTGTTTTAAACATGGAATAATAAGGCATTTTAGCTGATATAACCAAATCTCTCTCTTTAGCATCCTTTACAAGAGCAGACCAGTTACGATTCGTTTGCAATGTCCTTGCATTGCCCAAAACCCAGAGTGAGAGCTTGGCTCTCGTCAGAGCAACATTCATCCTTCTTACATCAGCAACAAACCCGATGCTACTCGAGTTGATCCCGGATAAAGCAGACGACTCTGCAGCTCGGACAGTGGAAAGTATCAGTATATCAACCTCCCGGCCTTGGAAGCCATCAACAGTGTTGAACTCCATATCAGCTGCAACAGAAGATCCCAATGCACTTGAAAACCGAGAACGCAAAAGTGAAAGTTGACTCTTGTACGGAGTAATGACGCCGATTCTTCCACCAACAAACTCAGATGGGTACCTAAACAGATCCCGTAATTGAATAGTGTGTAAAAAAAAAAGGATGAGAAAAGGGAGGGGGGATAAGGGGATACCTTTTCTTGAAATATCTAAGTAATTCAACGGCAGCATCGGCCTCTCGCTCATTATAAAGAGATAGTGCACCAGAGTTCTTGCCACGAAGCTCCTGGCCATCAATAATGTCATAGAATACATAGGGCCCCAAACCCGCTGTCTCGTGAAATGGTGCTGACTTACTAGACATATTGCCACCATTTAGCAATTTTCCATCATAGAAGTGCAAAGACGGAAATCTACATATCTCCGGGTGCATCCTATACTGCAGATGATAGAAATAATGCAAGAATGTGACTATTCACATACATAACAAGCTTGTCTACGTATAAGTTTTGTTAGGCTAAATGAACTGGAAGTTGCAGTAATTAAAAGATACTGGATTTTAAGACATTCACTAGGACCTGAAAGTCTGGGTTGACTTTAGTGCTGAAGAGCTAAGCAAATGCAAAGGAAGGTTTGGATAGCCCTTTGAAAAATGAAATGCAACTGCTCCAGTATCATATTATGTATTACTTTCTACAAACGTCCATAGTCTCAAATGGGGACTTTACTGATTACCTATGGCTTAATGAGAAGAAAAAACTAACTTATAGGATAAGTATTGATAGATATGGCAGTGATGAGCCAAACCTTATCAGTTATCATCAATGGCAGGCTGCATTCATAGAAATAATGAAACAGATATTCAAATATAACACGCAAAATAGCAAAAGTAAAAAGTACAGCAATCTATTTCACCTGCTTGGTAAGCATAACAACGGGATAATCAGCTTTCTGTAAACGCTCAAACATGCTGCATTGAAACAAATATTTGCTGGCAACATTGGAGAGAACTGTCGCAGGTAGCTGCTTTGGATCTCCAACCTAACACAGTATATGAACTTCTTTATAAATTATTTTCTTTGGTAAGAAAGATGCCTCAAGTAAATGAAGGTAACTAGACATTACCATGATGCATTTGGTCCCACTTGACTTTAGAAGCTGAAGAGGAATTAGAGTAGCAGGTTCCAGTGCCTGTAGTGATAAAAATGTATCAAGTTCAGCAGAAACATAACATGATAAGTGCTGATAGAAAGAAAAGCTTAAAAGACTGATCAAACAGACAAGAGTCATGAAGTTTACTTGAGCTGCTTCATCAATCACAACAGCATCGAATAATGTATGTTCAGATGGATTGCCGAACTTAAAACTTGACATAGATTCTGAGCATACTCCATACAGATCTCCACCACAACCACTTAAGGTAGTTACCACAATTTCAGCCTCCCTTAGTATAGACTTCCGCAGTTTATGTCTAAGTGCTTTGGTTTCTTCATTAGCTTTCCTCTCCTGTGCCTGGGCAGTGCTAAGATCTTTATAAATTTGTTTCTTTTGTTCATACAGCTTTCTTAGCTTCATCCCTAATTCTGCATCAGACAATTCTTTCCCATCATCATCATCCTTAAGAGTTTCATCTTCAAAAGAATTTTCAAGGCCTGAATTTCCATCTCTCAAGCTGGCACGCTTGGCCTCATAAAACCGAATACGGTCAACTAACTTTTCTAAACTAGTACGGAGTGCTGTAGAAGAGTCAACCAAATCAGTCTTGGCGTGACTCAAATTCACCCTCTCTTCTGCAACACGATGATCCACAAGTGTATCAATAAAGAATGGTAAGGAATTTGGATGAACTGTTTTGGCATTTCCAACCCTCACAAGATATGGCTTATACATCATCCCAGAACTGCCATAAAGGCCTTCACAAGATATCCTTGCTACTAACTCATCAACTGCAGCGTTGGATTGTGCACAAATTAACACCCTCCCTCTTGCAGAACCTTCCTGTGATTTTAAATTTTTATCCGCATCCTCATTTAAATGTCTAGCTAAGGCTGCATCCTGCCATGCCCTTGCAAGTGCAGTAGACTGACTGATCCGCTGCCTTGAATTGGTTGTGTTACCTTGTCTCATACTATCATTTGGATAATCTTTCGAACAAGTCCTCTGTATAGAAGCAAGCAAACCGCTGACGATGGCCACAATAGTTCGGGTCTTCCCAGTACCTATAGCAGTTTTGAAAAAATGAACATTGCATATAGTAAAATCATATGAACATGATTAGGTTAGAATTTGGATCGGGTATATGACATACCTGGAGGACCCTGAATGAGAGACAATTCAAATTCTTTCTTTAAATTAGAAGATCCAATAGCAATACTGATAGCTTGAAGTTGACTGTCATTAAAGGATGACTTCAGTATTTGCTGCAACGATTGGGACAGTTTACCCAGGCCTAAATCTCTTGATTTATGATAACCATGAGAATCATCGCCAGGTTTTAAAATAACTGGAAGTAGGGGGATATCCTTTAATGATGATAGTGCCTGAAATTCTCTAAGTTGAGATGTGATGCTCATAATTCGGCCCGCATGCCATTTGCTACGTTCAATAAGATGCTTTCTAGCTTGATTTAAACGTGAAGAACCATTTTGAAGGTAAAACCTGATGACTAATATACTTACTCTTCTTTTGTTGTCTCTCTCACGCCTCTCCACCTGAGACAAAAGTAGATTGTGTTAGCACGACATATATTTTGAGAAATGTTATGAACAAGTCTCTAATAAGAAATTAGAGTTTTTGAGGTAATTACTCCTTTCATCTCAAATTATGCGCCCTCTCCACGCTAAACTTTAGTTCCCTAATTTTAAGTGTCCACTCTCTGTTTTGATAAGGGAATTACAATTGAATTACCATTAATATTCTTCAAATAAGTTACTTAAAACCATTTAAGCTTATTAAAACAAAAGCACATGGGGCCACGTAGGAGAAAGTCAAGTAGTGACAAAATTATTCTAAATATTTTTTTAAAAAAGGTCAGATATTATTAAAATTCGGTATATGTTATACATTGATGTTCTGTAATATCTAGATTCTAAACTAAATAGCATCTCCAAATGACAAATGTACAAGTTGGGCAAAGACATTAGACATGCACATCAGGATAAAGCTGTGATCGCTTGGGAAGAGAGAATAATTATTAGTAAAAAAAAAAAGTCATTCATCAGGTTAAATTCAGTTTCAGCTAGTATGCCAAAAAAACGTTAAGGCCAAGTTAAACAAGGAAATATCCGATCGGGTGTAGAATGAGAAACAATCTGACCGCCAAAAAAAAATTAGGGACTAGGATTGTGTCTAATACAGATGAACATGGCATATTGGAGATGAGCATATTGGAGATGAAGATATGAACAAAAGCACATTAGGAAAAAATTAGTATGAAATCCAAAACAACTTATTTGAATATTTTTATCAAAACTATGAAGAATTACCTTCCCAACCATATGGACATCATGAGATGGCTTTGGAAGAGGCTCTTTAGTTAACAAAACAAGGTCATTTTCTGAGAAGCTTTTAGACGCTCCCGAATCATTGTCATCATGGACAAAGCGAACAAGATGGAAATCATCAACCCTCTCAACTGACAGCATGGATAGGCTACCACAATATATCTCTTCCAGTGAAGAGAGCTCTAAAAAAGAACTATGTAACTGTGCTTTAAACTCCTCCAAAACCAATGGACGAAAAATCTCTACATACTCTTCAGGTGAATGGAAACATACAGGAACCTCCTTTAATTTGCTGAAAATCCGGTTATTAGTTTCCCTTGCTGATGTTAATCCCACCATTTCAAAGTAATCCAATTCTAGAATGGGTCTATACCAGTCATCAAGACTTGGGAGCTTGAACCTTTTAACTCTAGCCTCTAGCCTATGCAAATTGCCAGATTTGTTATCAAAAGGCGTGTTCAGTTGAATGACTTGTCGTTTAGGAACGGAAATGATTGGCTTTGCAACAACCAAATGTGGGCGTCTAGCAGATTTCAGTGCAAGCTCCAATGGATCATTTTGAGAGTCATGTACTAACTCCTTCAATACTGTATGACCTGACTCAGGTGCCACTTTGTTGCAAGTTTGATTCACATTTCTGAAACTGACAGTTTCATCAGTTGATTTCTTTAAGTTAACTTTATTCTTAGAGAAAACAGGATCGGTTGCACTGCATTTGGAATTTATCTCTTTGCCCTTACTATCTCCACCTTTTGATTTGAGTAGAGAAGCAGATAGAAAAAATGATTTGCTTCTGGATGAATCAGAGTCCTGCTTCTTAGAAGCAAGACCTCGGCTATGTTTAACATCTCTTTCTTGGGAAGCCCCCACCAAGCCCTTTGAAGTTTCAAAGCTAGAAACATGCTTTTCTGCAGGGATTGGTTCGGAAACTCTGTTACCAGCTATAGGAGACACTGTCTTGTCATCCAACATATGGTCTCTTAACTCAGTAGCAGAAACAGTGGCCTCTTCATGGGAAATTTGTGGCTCCTTCTCGTCATCTGAAAGAACAACAACATTATCCATATCCCTTTTACTTGTCTCAACAGCTGACCCTTGAACTTGCACATCTCTATCCTCAATGGAGAAGTGTTGCACATCCGAAGCTGGATATTCAGAGTGAAAAGCTTTAGGTCTCCTATTTGTCTCAACAGCTGACCCTTGAACTTGCACATCTCTATCCTCAATGGAGAAATGTTGCACATCCGAAGCTGGATATTTCCTCTCAGAATGAAAAGCTTTAGGCCTCCTATTTGGCTGATCAATATTAAAGCAAGTTTCCTTTGATAATGAAACAGAAAGTCTTGATACACTTTCCGTTAATTCATCCATAGAAACGGCATCTGAATCACAAAAAAATACAGATACAGGACACATAAATCATGACAAAATAAACAGTGATAATAAAGAATGAATGATAAGGCATTGATATCTAAAACGAACATCTCACCACATGAAACAAGATTCTCAATGGCCCTGAAAGTTGATGCGGAAGTTTCGGTACACGATGCTTTGAGAAAATTCAGCAAAGAAATCACTGTTCTTTTCCAATAAACAACAATGACTTTAAGTGGTGACTTTCCCCAATCTATCAAATCATGAAGCCATTTAAAATCAACAAAACTTTCCACCAAAGTTCCAGAATCCCCAGACAATTTAATGAACGATGGATGAAGTCTTTCAAACACAACAGGGAGGATCTCGAGTATCCGGACGCAAGTCATCTGAAAAAAGTAATTAGAATGATGAAAGGAGAGTGGAGAACAAAATAAAATAAAGCTACAAATGCATGATTGTGAATAGTTATCAAGGCATCAACAATAACCACTGTGATGCCAATACTTCTGGTCCAGCAAAGAATCAACTAGAAGTCATCAGTAGGGATCAATGCCCTTTAGGGATATCATGCATCTACCACACGCACAAATGCTGGTGCATCACATTATGAACAGTCATATTTCAAACATATTGGCAAGGGTGTTACCTGGCAAAAACTGTATTCGAGAAATGCCTTTCCTTCTAAAAGGCATTTCCTTATAGATGGCCATGAAATTTCTGATAATAAGCGGCTAAACTGTTCCCGTAATTTCAAGTCAACATCTGAAAGCTTTGCCTTGTTACTTTCAGGAGAAGAACCAATGACCGGTTGCCTCAAAAATCCACCTTGGGAAGAGAACTTTGTGATATTAATATTGTCTGATGAATTTTCTGGAAAATCTGGAGTTGGTGAAACAACTTCTTCAAGCAGTTTGCGAAGAACAAAGAAAAAATGTTGTAAAGTCTGAAAGTTTAACAGAACAGAATCCAATTGAACCTGGAAAGTACATACAAAGATACATATAAGCCAAAACATAAAAACATTATAGTAAGAGTTATTATCTTTGTTGCAAGTCACGTTCCATTAGTAACATGGTCAATGGAAAAATCAGTAAATGGACAATTGAAGATTAAATTGATGCAATAATTGACAACAAAAAAGTTGGTGAAACTGCTATCTAAGGGAACAAATACACAGAGGACTTACTGAGATAGATGTCTTACCAGTTTCATAGCATGGCTGAATCCCAAAAAAATGGCCAACAAGGAAGATCCAGAAGAGCAGAGAAACTTCAAACCCGAAACAAGACCCCTAGTACTTGAAACTTGTTCTAAGATACACTTTCCAATTTGTCTTACATTCTGCATCCAGCAAATCAATTTATTCATACCCTTGACTGAAGTTCAATTGAGGGTAAAGTAAAATGGCTTGGCAAACAGATAGCTTAGGATACTTACATCGTTAGGATCTATAAGCAAAAGGATCAAGCTGTCTCCCATTCTTGGCTCCCAAGTCCACTGCTTCCGAAGGTCTCCTTGCCCCATTTGAACTACAAAATGTGCAGTTAACCTGTAATAATTATCCAAATAAGTACTCTCTATTTGCTAATGCACGTAATTAAATCTTTCTAGCAAAAAAAAAAAGACCTGTTGAATGTTTTTATTAGAGGAAGACACATTGTTGCCACTTTCAATGAGTTTCTTGACTCTTTCCCATCTCCTCCATCATCAGACCCAGTTGGAACTTTCCACCCAAATGAAAAGGAGATTTCTGCAGCAGAGGATGAAAGCCAATCTCTAATTGGAAGCATCATTTCTGCACTGATTTCAGGTTCAACCATTGAAAAACGAGATCGGGCCCAGAAAACAGCCTTGGAAAAGGACAATGGCAAGATTGGAGGCTCAATTTCAAGTAAAACGTTAATCCATAGCATGGGAATGCACATCCATCCCCTATATTCACAAGCTGCGATTTTAAACTGTGTGCTGAATTCATTCCAGGAACTAGTATCCTTCTCTTCAACATCTGGAGCAAATGGAAGCCTATCTGCATCCTCATCATCATTCAACTCGATAACCATGCCTTTATCAGTACTTGGAGGTGTGCGGTAATGCATCATTGAAGTTACCAGTGCAGAAGCATCAGAAACAATAATAGTTTGAATAAGATCGAATGCAGGTTGTCGCAGAGAACTGTGAAGCGAAGAATCCTTCAGCGATGACACTAGAGAGGGACCCCTGTCCAACAAATCATCACAAACGTGTCACAAAATACAAAAGTGAATAGTCATTCACTAATACAAACATCTTTTTCTTGCAAGCTGCAAGCCTGCAACCCTTTCCACCTCCAAAGAAGTTCATCCCAGACAGGAACTTCTTTTGTTAATGGACATCTATCCTCCTCCCTATCTCTTCCCCAACATTTCCGACAAATCCAATAAAATAACAAATAAATTGTATAACAACCTTTTCTATCAACATCCCAGATTCCTTGGATGGTGTTCAACTATCAATTCAAGGGGGGAAACTGAAAAAATGGACATTTCAATAGAAACCTTGAATAAGCTAGTTAAAGTTTGAAAGAAAGGACATTAATCTACGATATAAACAAGAACATACCACATGTGTGCACATTCAAAAGGAGGGCAAGGTGGATTCATCTTGTAACCTCGATGTATAATAAGAAGAGCTATCTGAAAATCAACAAGGAGCAATTAAAGTATCAACTAAGGGCAGATTGGGCCTATAACAAGTTCTCCGATGAGTGTAATAAACGATAATTAAAATGGGCCAAAGTGGCACTGTTATCAAAGGAGAAAATGAGCGTGCAAAAAGAGAGATCTGTTTCCATATAATGCAGAGGAAGACATAACAACCTGGCAAGCCTTTTTTCTTATTAAAACACTGAAGTTACTGCTTGCTGGTACTTGATGCAGAAGAAAATAAAGAAAATGCCTACGCTGCTTTTCATGTTCCCCATCTTGCAAAGCTTCAAGAGACTGAAAAATATTGGATTTGTAAATATTAGTAACATCAAAATAACTACCACACACAGCATCTCTGGATAATGTCAAGTAAAGAAGAACATGTTTTGACAAAGGACCTGAAAAGAAAAGGAATGAATGATCCAGACATGCCTGCAGAAAAGGCTGGAAAAGATCAAAAATGTCTTTATGTATTTTCTCATTCCGAGTATGGAAACATTGACCCAAGAGCGTATTTCGCATCACACTTGGAGACAACGTAGATCTCAACCAAAGTTTACAACCTTCAGCAAGTCCAAAAAAGAAACAATGTTATTCTAAAGTTCAATTGCCAACTATTTGAAGTTACAATATTAAATGTGTACCTAGAATTTCAAAAAGCAGTCCCAAGCAAGTAACTGCATGAGAAAATTCAACTGTATCACCACTGACATGATTCAGTATAATATCAAGAAAAATGGGGTAATGCTCCAAAATCCCTTCTTCAAAAGCTGGAGGTTCTAAATAACCAAGCCTTCAAGACACAGATAAATGCCTTAGTAGGAAACAGAGAAAAACAAAATTGTTAACAAAGATCAAGATCATTAGCAACTACTTCATACAATGATTTGATTCCAAGCCACACAGACACACGCTCCAATTGCACTCTAGGCCTTGATACCTCTGATGTAGAAGGTGAGACCTCACTCTCCAAAATGCCAATGAATTTCTTGAGTAAAGGCTGCAAAGGTTCCAAATCTGTTGCTCTCCTGTGCACCCAGAAAAATCCAAAACATAAAGCAAAACCAAAACTTCACAAAATCTCATGTTGCTAGTTAATGTTCTTTTGGCAGGCATTAGCGAGTGCATAGGTATACAGTTCAAGACAGTTGCATCTTGGTAAATTCTAATCAGTAGCCTACCCCAGGGAAAAAAGAAAAAAAAAAAAAACATATCTTACAAGTAAAATCAACATTTATCTGTCAACCATTTCATTCTTGGACATGCAATCAACAAATATAGAAATTTAAGAATTACACTAGAGGCTCTTATAGTCCAGTCAATATAAAGAGATAGAAAGAATGAAAATAACAGTACCTCAACTTTCCCATAGATCCAGCTAGACGATGAGCAACAGAACGTACTCTCCTTTTGAAAAAGAATAGTGCATAAACACCCTAGGAAAAACAGGTTCAGTTTATATGATGAGGAGATAGCTTACATTAAAAAATAATAGAAAGCTAATCGAGGCTATAAGCAGATACCGGAAACTGTTGATGTCCAGCCAGCGCCAGTTCATGTACATTATCAATTGCTTCAATGAATGTTTCAAACTCATTGAACAAGGACTGGTCATCCATCAGGATGGGGAACATTAAAACCTGTAGTGTATAGACAGTATACATGAGGTGCAACCGCCAAGGGGTAAAATAAAAATAAACAGGCACTAACCAATAGCAAATCGTCCACGAGATTTTATACGTGTCTGTGTGTGAGCATGCAACATAGGTGATTAGAAATTCAGCTAGTGCAAAGTGTAAATAAGGGAATAAAAATTATAATTTCGATGGAACTAAATCGACCCAAAAAAGACTAATAACACGCAAATAACATCAGCGTTCACAAGATACCTCGAAGCCCCTGCTTTATGATTAAATCATTTTCTCTACTATGTCTCACTTGCGAAAACCAATAATGTCACCCCTTCCTCATTCACTTCATCAAATATTCGCATACATAATAAGGAAAAATATAATCTTATTCTTCATGCATCTTCTACAAACAACAGCAAGGATGGAAAATACAAAACATTGCAGTCTCAGAGATAAAATTGCAATTAGTTATTGAATGCATTTAAAACAAAAAAGGATACATGATTAGATATTAACAGGCTAATATCCTAAAACCTAACCACAGTGGGAAAGCATCTATCACTATACTCAACAAGCTAATACCAACAACAATGTGATTTCCACCATATCAGTAATTTAAATAAAAATAATGAAAGGAAAGCATTAATATAAAGAAAGTTGGTACCTCATACATGACACTAACAACTTCAGCATTATCACGAGTAGGCACATATTCTTCCCGTGAAAGTCTTGCATTGATGTCTTTCAGGTGTTGAGTCACCCTTTCCTCGTCAAGAGTTTGCAATACGTCAAGAAGAGGACCAATGGAACTCAAGTCATACTCCGTGCTATACATCTCTTGGGCCTGATGGTGCTGCGAAATGCACTGGATGCATTGCCTCATTTCGTCAGAGATCCTCTTCCACAAAATTCTGAGTGGAGAATCTTGACGCTCATCTTTATAGTAATTATAGAATGTCTCCACAAGAGGGCCCATTATATCCCAAGAGCCACACCAAATATGATTCTCTTTGGGTAAACAAATTAAGTAATTAAATGCATCAGAAAACCTGTAAACAAAGCAAGAAATTTCTTCACTTCACAATTCATACAAACAAAACAAAACAATTGATCCTGAGCTACCAATAGCTTAAAGACATTGCATATTAGCTCCGAAAGCAATTTATATTCTGAGCTCAGCTTCAATAAGTTAATAATTCACTGATTTCTTAAACAAACAAACAAATAGTAACAAAGTTATATATTATTGAGATTAAATTTTAAAATAAGTACCAAGTAGCCCAAAATCTAACTAGAATAGCAGTTACAAAATTACTGAAGTTTTCTGGGTTTCTTACATTTATTTATCCCATTCTCAATTTCAGCAAATATGAAAAACACAGAACATACTGTGCATTAGCTTCGACAACCAAAAAACAAATTGAAAATCTGAAGTAATCGAAAAAATGAAGCTCTGTATGTAACACTGAACTGAAATTGGAAATTGCATTACCATAGCTCTTTGAGCTGAGGAAGACGATGATCGTCATCGTCTTCTTCTTCGATGCCTCGCCATCGATCCAATAGCTCTCTTCTCGTTGCGATTCTCTTCGCCATTCCAATAATTCGCGAAAATCGCAAATTTGAGAGATTTAGGGTGATATTCAAATATTCATGGACATTGCTGCATTTCAAAATAGAATGATGAACTAGGGTTTTTCTCAAGAACAAGACTTTATGAACAGGTGCGACTATAAACTACGCGCGAAGAGAGAATTTGATGAAACGGTATAATAATAATAATTATAACAATAACAATAATTATTTTTTTTTTTTTTTCCCATGTAGAGTGAAATTACGAAATGACTAACATGTCCTGCGGTTGATTTTTCCAACAAAAATATGAAAAATTAAATGATTAAATAAAATAATACACTCCGTATTTCATAAATAACAAATAAAAACATATAAGAGGATATTTTTGTACTTATAAAATTTATAATTTCTCGTTTAGTACCAAATCGACGTGCATACAAATAACTACGTCATCACTCAAGTCTTTCGAGTCTTGTGCTAAAAAAAAGATTGAGAAGTATATATTAAAAATGAATGATCGCAACTTAGTATAAAGTTCACAAGTCTTTTTAATCAGACTTGTAGATATCAAATTTCATTAAATCATCCAAACAGTCCGCTCCAGTTAACATAGTGGAAAAAAATGAAGGCATGCCCAACGCTCACCATCGCATATGGGCAAAGTTTAAAAGTAAATAATAAAATACTCCCTCCGTCCCAAAATGAGTGTCTTGTTTCCATTTTTTGCAAAAATTAAG
>JAYMTF010003738.1:0-14551 GCA_036897485.1 Pelargonium nanum | reverse complement strand
AACATGGTGCTATTACCTATATATATTAGTTATTGTCATATCGATCTAAAGCTAATAGCTATTGTTATTAGTTAATAGGGTGACTTTTTGTAACCTATAAGATATGAAGAGTCTCTCAATGAGAGAGCTAGGAATGTTAAACTTGGTGATGTGACATCTTCTAGTGTTGCCTCACCAAATTTAACATACATATTTGTCATTCATCTAACAACGTGCTTGTCTTGTTCATGCTATTGTTGATTTATATCATGATGACGCTTGATTAGAAACAATTTAAAAACAACTAATTATTCTGATATCATTTAAACACTAAATAAGTAACATACACATATTAATATATAGTGAAAGATGACAATCATCCAAATGTTTTGTCTCTAGGAAGTTACCAACACCATCATGTCCCACATGACATTGTCTTTAACCTATCATGCAGTTAACATATCACCGTAATTTTTCACTTTGCGAGTATCAATGACCTTTCAAAACATGATATATAAATCTTTTTGTCTTTTAATTTTACCCTTTGAGGAATCATTAACCATTTTTTTCGTTCCCTCTGTATTCTTTCAAATGCTCTCTAGCTTGCATTGATAAATGCTTGATATGATCATGGTAGAAATATTAGATCTTATGCATGAGGTCAAATGTAGGGTTCATGCCTTAAGTTTTGCTTAATAGTGTAATTGTATGGGATGTGCAAACCCACCCTTTAGTATTCAGAGAACGCAAGCGAAAGTCCAAGTTCATAAATTTCAAAATCTAAACCTACATCAAAATTTTCGTTGTGTCGGTTACGTACCACCTACGTTTCATGTTTTTTTTAACATGAGATTAAGGAGCCTACTAATCAAATTTCAAAATAACACATCAAAAATCAAACTCATCACTTACCTTAACACTATTCTTGTAATCTAACTTTATTAAAGTTTGACACTATTATAATTCATAATTCATTAAATTTTGAGATCTAAGTAAAGAACCATACCCCAAAACTAATCAACCAATGACTTGCAAAATCTAAATTTATGTTTACCAAAACATGGTGCCTAAAAAGGAAAAAAACCTACCAATCTAACGTTTAACAACCGTAACATAAAAACCAAAGGCCAAAAAAGACAAGTGGAAAACGACGAAACTGCCGGAATCAGAGACGGAATATAACCACACAGATTCCTCCGCCGTCCAAGCCGGTCGTTATCAATGCCAATTAATTAATTCACTAATCACAATTATTAATTTAAAATAAAACAAAACACATTAGGAAGTAACTAGGCACGGAACTGGAGGCTCCAATGTTTGGTCGCAACTTGCAACAACCAACTAATGGTAAGAAGGTGAGGCACACGCGCGCATACACGAGTCCCTCCGTGAGTGGGTTGTGGTCAAGACTCTCTCTCTCTCTGCTTGTTTTTCACTTTTCTTGTTCATTTTCTCTCTCTGTCATTTCGTCGAACAGGTAGCTGAGACCACGTCTACGGAGAGAGAGAGAGAGAGAGAGAGAGAGAGAGAATCTGAGGAAGGAAGGAAGGTACTGCAACAATTTTTTGGGGGTTTGTGAGACCAACAACCCTCCAAATTTCTGCAGCTCCAGGTTTTGGGGATTCTAGATCTGCCCTCGCTCTCTTTCCTTTGTTACTTCGGTTAGTGCTCATGTTTTGCTTTCGTTTTCTTCAATTTTGAACTCGGCTTGTCACAATTTGGCTGGAATGTTTTGTAAACTTTTCTGTTTGTTCAGATAATTTGTTTATGTGAAATGTTTTCTTCTAGAAATGGTGTTTGTTGTTGTTGTTGTTGTTGTTGTTCAGTTGGAATTGGCAATTTTCAGGTGATAGTTTCGTTGTGGTGTTGAAGAACCTAACTGGAGGTTTATCTAAAAGTAGAATTGTATTTTTTTTGCATCTTCATGAGCTAGAGAGACCTAGCCACCTAGGTGAATTGCTATGCATCTCAATTGTTCAATGAAATGAACTTTCATTTATTTACTCCGTATTTCACTTAGTAGGGCAAGTGGTTGATTTCACTTGGTCCCCCGAGGTCTTAGTTTCAAGTCTCGGTGTTTGTACGCTTGCTGATAAAATAAAAATAATAAATTTATTTACTCCGTAATTCTTTTTCCATACTCAGTTGGAAAAGGAGGGATAAGATTAGCTGATACAGTCAAAAACTTGATGTCCAGTATACAAGGAACTACTATTGGTGTTATTTCACACTTTTCTAAAATGAGTGTCTTGTTTTCTTTTTTGGAAAAAAAAACAATTAAGGAGAAGTGAGTTAGTGTTGTTCGATTTCCATGTACGCGTTTATTGCAACAGACTCAGAGGTTCTAACTAATTACTAGAGGGATATTGTTGATAATTCACGAAACTAACTTTCTGAAAAAACAAAGAGGACACTCGTTTTGGGACAATTTTTTTGGAGAAACAAGACACTTTTTTTGATACGGAAGAGTATATTATGTGTTAAAGCTGAAACTCTGTACTGGAAAACTTTGGTCTTTAGGTCATTTTATTGTTATTCTAGGAGGTCATGTGCATCAAGTCGTCCAAAGTGATTTCAAACATAGAGGGATGGGGTTGTATGCAATTATCTATATCAATCTTGAATAATAAAAAATTAATTATGGTTAATATGGTATAGTAACCCCATTAAGGTTCAAGTTATTATTTCTCTAACTAGAAACATTTGACGTAACGTCTAATCATATCAATCTTAAACAAGTTTTCAGTTTATTATAATCCTTTGTATTTCTGCAAGTTGAAATAAATAAAGGAATACCTTTTATTTCTATCATAACACAATGGTTTAGGTTTAGATAATTGTGTGATAGCATCTGCATCCAATTGTTAGCGTTAACAAGTTTCATTCTGATGTACTTTTTGTTAATCTATTGCCTTTTCCGTCTTTCTTTCTGTAGTGATCCAATAGATGCCCAACAAAATTAGGTTACAAATGATACTTTTTTCTTCTTAACAAAATCGTCATTTTTGGTAGGAGACTATTTAAGTGGTTCTTATCTGGTGCTTGAAGCTCTTTATTCCATTAGTGACCTCAAATGCTGCTATCAATTACTGGGTGTTATTTGTGTTTGTACTAACACTAAATAGATATCACCATTGCTCACAAACCAAGCTGAAACCTTTCTTGAGTAGAGTTGTACCTGCTGAAGAAGACATGTCATGCAAGACCTTGACTTTTGTCATAGAATCGGCATTGTTGTGCTATGGAAGGCTCAGCTGGAGACTGGGAATTCTAGTTGGCTTGAGTTAGTTTTGTCTATAGTTGTTGGTTATGAGTTTCTGTAGTTGTTGTGCTTAGGCAGGGTAAAGTGGGTTGGGTTTACCTTGAGGCCCAAGTGCCACGTTATGAAAGTCATGCTGAATTTATTTATTGCCTCGTCTTGCTGGCTATTGGACATAGACCTAAGTCTTCTCATGAGCTAGAGAAATCTTATTGCCTCTTGAAATTTCGCTATCTATAGTCAGAAGTTCAATTTTGGGAATTATTAAATGCATAAGGTAGTTGGTCAAAAAAAAATTATAGTTATTTACTATGATATTGATGGCTTTATTCTTTTCTTTTTTCATATATAGATAAATGTCAAATGTATCAACCAAAGAGTGTTCCTAGTCCAAGTTTAGTCCGCAGCAATTCAGTCGTTCATGGTCAACAATTAGATTGTGGTGGTGGTGCAATGGACCCTACTGGTGGAGGGAACAGTCTCAACAATGCTAGTCTTGCCTCAAAGCAACGGTTACGTTGGACACATGAGCTTCATGAACGCTTTGTTGATGCTGTGGCTCAACTTGGTGGGCCAGATCGTGAGTAACCTTCTTGTACTTATTGGGTGCTGTTTTTTTGTGTTGTCTGATTACCATAACCCTGGATTGTAATTTTCGTTGTCCGGTGTCGCTTATAGCTTGAAAATTAACCGAGCAATTCTTTCTATATTACATCTTCATTTGCTTAAACACTCAGAGGACATTCTGTTAGATACTTAGATGTTTTGGAAGATTCACTAGCTGTTGACGGATCCACTGCTTCTTAAATATTACATCCTTACTTTCATTGCTTATATATGTAATGAAGGGTGCTAATTAAAGCAAAGAGAGGTCTGTAGGCAGTGCTGGAAATTTGAGTATATTATCTCGTGCATTAATAGTCTTTTAAATAGGCACTTGTATGAACTTATATTGATTTTTTTTTCACTCATCACTTGACCTTGACTTAAGTTCTTCCTTGTCATGGTTGGTATAGTTAACCCTTGCAAAAATATTGGAGAGCTCACTTTAGGCAGGAACCTTAATGAACTGTGAAAATCCAGGCCTAGTTCAATGTATTTTTTTTAAAAAATTGCTTAAGAAACCTTTCATGTTTTATGTATGAAATAAGTGGGACTGTGAAGATGTCATTGAAGATCTTACTTTACTCGTGTTTTCATCTTAACCTCTGTTCTCTTTTCCCTCAGGGGCTACACCCAAAGGTGTTCTTAGAGTCATGGGTGTGCAAGGTTTAACAATTTACCATGTCAAAAGCCATTTACAGGTATTTATCGAAGCATGCAGAACTTTGTTTTACATAGACAGGAAGGGTCTTTGTTTAACTCTAGTTTTGTGTTAAATTCAGAAATATCGTCTGGCGAAATACCTTCCTGATTCTTCATCTGATGGTACGTGTACTTAATCTTTATTTGTGTATGCATGCACTATTTCA
Organism: Pelargonium nanum; assembly: GCA_036897485.1. NCBI lineage: Eukaryota > Viridiplantae > Streptophyta > Magnoliopsida > Geraniales > Geraniaceae > Pelargonium > Pelargonium nanum. The sequence goes on along the minus strand of JAYMTF010003738.1, from coordinate 9,841 downwards.
TAAAAAGCTATAGTAACTTGAGGATGGCTTTCCTGACCCTGTTTCACAGTTGGTAAAGGTTTTCTACAATGAAACCTTCCTTGGAAGGATCTTTTTATTAACACGCTCTTAATTTTTAATGCAAGGGAACAAAGTTGACAAGAAAGAATCCGGGGATTTGCTCTCTAACGTGGACAATTCATCGTAAGTCAATCTGTTTTTTTTTTCCTTTTCTTTTTGCTTATAGTTTCAGCCAAGAGTTGGCAAATAGTTCATGACAGTGGAAACATGTTTGTGGAACTTCAAGTTTGTATATACAAATTGCTGTCTTGTAAATATATTGGACATCTGTAATGTTTTTTTTTCGGTTGGAAATTTGATAGATTTGTGTATGATAAGTTATACTCTCTAAATTGTATGTTTTTCTTCTGACTACTTATTGATGAACTACTTGACATCTTCTCTCCATATGCAGTGGAATGCAGATTACTGAAGCACTCAAGCTTCAAATGGAAGTGCAAAAGCGACTGCATGAGCAATTGGAGGTAAATTTTCAATTTATTTTGTACTATCCAGTCAAGTAGCTCACTGTACCGTTATATTCCATTGTGATTATCTTTATTCTCTACTGGCATCAAGAGGGGAAAAGGTGAGAAAAGTAATATCAAGTTTAATGGATAATAGAACTTTAATAAAGCAAGATCAAACTTCAGAATTCCTTTCTGCATGTTTTAGTTGGTAAAATTTCAACCCAGATCATGCATTACTCATCGAAGAGTAGGAATGATTAAGTTTATAGGTTGACCAGTGTCCTATCAGCAAATGATATATTTCTCCCTTTGGATATTTATTCTTTTGTAGCCATAACGATTTCATTGCAGCTAAGTATGCAATTCTTAGGATACATACACCTATTAGTTTGAGTCCCTATGATATTGGATTTGCAAATCCCAATCTTTATGGTAGAATATGAATCTACAAGAAAGAAGGGAAGGCAGAGTGGTGATTTTTGTTGTAATTTTTGTGCCCAAGTATATATATTATGTTGAGATGTCTGATCAAGTGTGATTTTTTTTTTTAATTGTTAAATTCAACAGGTGCAAAGACAGTTACAGCTACGTATAGAAGCCCAAGGAAAGTATTTGAAGAAAATAATTGAAGAGCAACAGCGACTTAGTGGAGTTCTCGCAGAAGAGCCTGGCTCAGGCATTTCAGCTCCGGTGGCAGAGACTCATCCGGAACCGGACAATAAGAGTGACCCAGCAACCCCTGCCCCGACGTCTGAATCCCCCCTCCCTGACAAATCCCCCAAAGAACTAGCTCCAGCCAAGAGCCATTCTGTTGATGAATCTTTGTCTTCGCTCCATGAGCCACTAACTCCAGATTCCGGTTGCCATGTTAGCTCCCCAGCTTGTAGCCCCAAAGGTGAGAGGTCAATGAAGAAGCAAAGAGTGAGCGTAGATACGGAATTTCCTAAACCAGAGATGATGCTCACACATCAGATACTAGAGTCTAGCTTAAGCTTAAGCCCTCTTACCAGCAACCACACCCCCTTTTCCTAGCAGCTTGATCCTTTGCCATTGATAACGAATAGGAATGAACACTAAATTGTAAAAGGTTTCAGGAGATGGCCTGTATCTAGTATTCGACATTGTATCTGCACAATTCGGGACTGTTCATTTGGTTTTTGCCTTGTATCTGATGTGACTTCTAATTAGGTCAGAGAACTCTTAGATGCTGCCTGGGTGAGGCTGAGATAGATAGATAGGTTTAAGAAAACTGTGTTTTTATGTTCATCTCTGTTGGAATAAAAGTTGTGGGAATAGTTGGATAAATTTGATGCCATATAAGGTAGTTAAAAACATGCATACAAATAACTGTTTTGTCCTTTTATTCACTTCAATTTTCAAATGATTTTCATTGAGAAAAAAGAGAGCATAACTTTGTGTTCAGACCAATGATTTTTTACAAACTTTTAGAGGATCGTGATTAGGATTTCACATTTTTGTCAAGTTGAATTTTTATATGCTTATAGTTCAGAGTATAAATGTGAAGTTACCCAAAATAAAATGGCTACTCATCAACTTAACAGAACTGGACTGGAATTGCCCTTTTCTTCCCCACTCACACTCTCTTCCCAGATGATGAAACCAATTCTAAACACAGATTATCCACAAACATTCCAAGCCACATTGAATTACAATACAAAATGTGCAAAGCATGGATAGGGGAGGACATATTCATTACCCAATTAGCATATGTCCAGGAATCTCCTGACTGCAAAATGGCTTTGAACTACAAACTATGAAACAAACAAAAAGACCACCAGGAAGATACAATGATATGATAGTAAAAATTACAGTTAAACTTCTCTATGCAGTCATGAAGAGGCATGTCTCTTATGGTGCACTCGTCTTAGAATGCAATGACGCAGTCGTTTGCTTAGTGCTTCTAACTTATCCAATTTCTCGCGCCTACTTTTCTTCTTAGCTTTTATTTTCTTTCCCTCCTTCGGCAGGTCTGGTGATTTTTGTTGTATGCATCTCATGGGTGTTGCAAGTGCCTCAACAGTCATCTAAAACAATATAGACAAGCAACAATAATATCATTAAGAACAGCAAAACTAAATACATAATCAAACAACACACTTTTAATCTGAGTACCCAAGTTGGATCTACCAGATGGCAGACCTAAGTGCTACATAAGCAAAGGTTATACAAAGGAATGCAATTCAAGGCGAGACAAAAGGTCTCATAATGCAACTCCCAACAAACTACGCTGCCTAAAGTAGAGCCTAGAATTCAGTATGTTGCTTCCTTATGTTATTATCCAACCTTAATTGGCAGAAAATATTTTCCAATCTGTTAAGCTTACCAAGCCTGTGAAGAATGAACTCAGATCAGCCAAATCAAACCTAAACTAAATTATGTTTCCAAGGAGGTAAATTGATAGGTGTCAATGCCAGCTCCTGATCAACATCTAACACATAACACCATGCTTTATATTCCTACCAGGAATGAGGTCTAATGATGATGACATGGAAATGATTGCTACCTAATTTGTGTTTGACGTGGATGAAAGCATGTCCACAAATTTGCATGCAATGGTGGGTACTAGGTTTTAGTTGGTTCAACTGGAAGTCTCTTGGTGGCTAACCGAATGCCAGAGACCCACATCCTCCTTTACAACAAAGTATGAAGGGGGTAGGGGGGAGCAGGGCCACCCTAGCTTAGGCCAGCTTATGGATCAGTAAGAAAAAGAAATGCTGTAATGACATGCTTAGTAATAGAGACAAAGCCCCCACCTGCTGGTTTTTATCAGCAGCTGTGCAATTTGCAGTAGATTCTTCGTCAGTGCCCCCTAAGGATGAGCATCTACCCCAACTTTCTCTATTTGAGCTTGTATATGAGCAACACTCCTCATTCTGACCATCTGGCTTATCCTGTAAAGCAATAGATGCAAAACCAAGTAAAACAAAATGGAAGAAATATGCAAAATCTATAAGGGTAGTGTATAAATCATTGAAAGGGTCACACATTAACCCACAATTAGACCACAGGCAAAATTAGCAAATCCTTCTATTTTTCGTTACTTGAATTTGAGACCGGAATTTTTTTTATACTTAACTTTCCAGGATAAGACTCGAATGAAGCCAGCCAACAATAACATATGAACTATTTTGGCAGAGTAACATAACTAACATGGGACTTCAAGTTTAATCTAATGATATATCAAGTTCCTTGCTATTATATCTTTCATGGAGATTGCAAAATAAGATCACCTCTAAACATATTGGTTTGTCACCATTTTGTATGTTGTCCTCGTACAGATTCAGCATGGAATCCTAAATTATTGGCGAGAAAAAAATATTGTCAAGATGCAATAAAAATTAAGATACTCAAGGAAAAAGGTAATTAGTACTGAACATACAACTGCACTGGAAGCTGGGGCAGTTTCAGTCAGAAGTTGATCCATAGATTTTGCAGTTGCAATGATAGGAGGAGCAGAAGATGAACTTGCAGCATTGGTTGATGCAGAACGTAGTCCATTAATTATCTCACATATCATGCTCTGTATATGAAAAGGGGGCATAGATCTGAATTAATTTCTTCTCCGGAGATATCAAGATGAAGAAGGAATTGATGTGGGACATTTGTAAAATCTTGTGGCATAGTAGAAAAATATCATCTATCAACCTAAAATTGCTGTCACGAGGTACCACTTTTCTAGGTGTATCCCACGAGATTACTGGGCAATAGATTCACCACATGCACATTGACATATTAAAGTCCTCACTGGATACCCTCCAACTAGATACAAACTAAGCAACAGCTCAGTGACAAAATATTATTGGCATGAACAGTCCGGATATCTTAAAGGTTTGAAATGTTGTGGGAGGGGGAGGGGGGTGGTCAATGGCTACTAAACAAAATACATTTTAATAAGATGATGCTTCAAAATTCCATATGGGCCTAGTGTGAAATGGAAATCACCTCATTGATTCCAGCACCAACCTTCAGATCCCCCAAATTGTAGTATTTCTCAAGCTTACTTGAATAGGTAGTAGAAACTTGAGGAGGACGAAGGACGTTGTAGAAGAAGATAGAAACTGAGTCATAATAGAACTGTGGTCGAGAGGAGTTGTGATCACCATCAAACTTAATAATATTTTTGTCTCCCTGCACGCGATAAAAAACTTGGTTAACCATTAGATATGAGCAAACAACAGCTTATTACCACAAATCCAGTAAGATCTTTTAAATGACATATTACCGAATAAGATTTAAAGATGCGATCAGCATGGTGAGGTTGAATGAATTTGTCACCACTCGCATGTCCAAATAAAGCAGGAATATATGTTTTGGGTGCAACCTGACAATGGTATAGAACATCAACATACTACATAGAATGGATATTTAGCATATTTATCACATTAAGTGTACAAAAATTGGGTACCATACATATGCTCATTTTATTACAAGCGCTCTTGGTCCAAATAAATAACTTATCACTATAGAATATGCTAATCTTCTAAGGGACATTAAAGGAATCATGCAAAGATGCTAATATATATAATCCAACATTATCTATCTATGAAAAAAAACACAAGTATAGACATTAGACAAACCTTGAGGCAATTAAGATCCATAATATCAAATTTTGCCTTTTTTTGTATAACTCGACGCATGTACTGTACTGCCACCTTAACCTGATCAGAGAGAGAAAGAGAGAGAGAGAGAGCCAACGTCATGACAACAAAATATATAAAACTAGCCTCATATTTTAATGTGCCAATAGTCAAATGTAGCATAGGATTGATAAAGTGAACATAATATGGCAACCCTTACGTATCATTCACATATTATTAATAAGAACCAAGCAGCCTATACTGAGGGAAAAAAGGTATAAGGGAAGAGAGGAATGCATACTGTAAATTTGGGAAGCCGGATTTTGTACACATCCACAAGTTCCATCATTAAATCAAATAAATTTGAAAATGCACTATCCAACACCATGCCAGCTATGGAAGGATCTTCAGCACCATAAAGAAGGCTACATCATATTATACAAAAGGGTTAATTTTATCTGCAGCCATACAAATCTTCTCTAACAATTTTCTTAAAAATTAAAATTGAACCATCTCAGATCAAGACTGCACATTTCCAACACTTATATCCAAGCATGTTGGACTCTCAAAAAGCTAGAATCTTAATTGTTCAAGCAATGAAAAGATCAAATACCTAGTAACTGCACCCATTGATCGTCCCCAGAGACCTATCCGTGATATTTTTTTGTTACTTCTCAGATGCGATACCACAACCTTGAGGTCATCTTTCTGATACAGATGTAAACAAATTTACAACTCTGGCACAAGATCTCATCCTCATGAATTATTAATAAAGAGGAAACGTACCTCATGCCAACCTAGGCTGACATATTTACCATCAGATAAGCCAGAGCCAGAGAAGTCAAGAGTAAATACAGTAATGTTGGATGGAAGAAGAATTACAGCAGCTTCATTTGCATCAGCTCTACAACCACTGCATTATATCCCATGGGAGCAAATGAGTTGGTTTCTACCATATTGTTTGTGAACTGTATAATTTTGATGGGAAAAATCCTACAGCAGAACTGTTCCATACTAGACTCATGCATGCACTTTATGCAGGTTCTACCAAGGTATTCCTTCAACTGCGGGTAGAGGTTAATAGAAGATAGAGGGAAGTGAACGAGTAGATTTTACTTTTCTTTTACAAGGACCCCAAATATGCTAGTTTACTTGAGAATAAATATATGTATCCAAATTATTTAATTGGACTCTTTCAACAACTCAGGGCCTTCCTTTGCTTATAGTATAGATATTCAACCATACTAACATTAGCCAGATAAACTTTATGACCAGCAATAAAACTATACCCTAGTGACCATCATGTACCTATTTCCATGGCAGTATATAACACAAGGTAGAGGTGTCTCTTCAGGGAAAGGAGAAGGGACATAATGACTACACCGCAAGGTAAGGCCCTTTGCATTTGTAAGCTGCAATATACAAGAAAGATAATTTAACAAGGTTAGAATCATAAGGAAACCGCTCGTTATAAACTAAAGAGGAAAACAAAAAACGGCAACATGTGGTAAATGATGTCCATACTTGCCTCCACGTCTTGTCTTTTGTACGCTCTGCCTGCAAGAGTAAAATCTGTTTCCCATAAGTACTGGTCTGGATTGTAATCTGCCCTGCATAACCAACATATAAGGTGGTATCAATAATTCAGCAATAAAGAATAATATTAATCTAGTTGAAGGGTTCATGGGACAAGCAAATGATCTAAATAACAGATATAGGTTATGAGAAAAAAAAATTAACTTGATTCAATAAATGACCATTCATCATCCATGTTCAGAAATTGGATGGAGTAATTAATGGCTGAAGGCAAAGCAAATATAAATCTATTCATATGTTATGGATAGTTAGCAAGAAGAAGGGGGAGAATAAGACAGGTGCTTAAAAGGAGAGAAAAACATGCATTGCTAATATAAATATAAATTTATATTAAAAAAAATTACTATTGGATACAAACCCAATAGATTGAAAAGTTATCCTTCATTAAGTAGTAGGCAAAATATTATAAATTGAGTATTGTACATCACCTAAAGAGACATATCTCACCATATAAAAAATTTCAATCCACACACAAGGCAACTTCCATTCTCATGAATTCTAACAAAAACACATCTCTTTAAGGAAACTTCAATCACTGAATTGCTCAAAGCCTCAAATAGAATTGATGGTTTTAACAGACACACAATCAACATTGTTGATTGTATTAGTATCCAGATCCAAGAAGAGAAAACCCCAAAAGCTCACAATTCACAAAATGGATTATACTATTCTTGCATTTTTCCAATCTCGAAAAGCATACGTGTAGAGCAAGACTAATACATATGCCGACATGCTAGCTAGGGTGGGATGTTATGAATTTAATAACTTTCATTCATATCTAAGATCGAAGATTTCCTTCATAAGGTGCTATTGCTTTAGCTCTATAACTACGAAGTAAGCTATCTTCTTGAGTGAAACTTGCTTTCCTTAGGAGGAGCTTTTAGGGGAAAGTTTTAAGAGATTAGTCATTTGTAGATGACAAGCCTTTACTCGACCCGACCAAGCTAATGAGCTTTCTATGGATCTCCACAAAACCTAGTGATCATGTGAAAGCATCCACTACGGAATAGCGGGTATATCCTAGTTTAGTTAGGTACAAGGGAGAGTATTATTCTAGAAAGTTTGAAGTGTCACAAAGTGAAATGGAACAAAACAATTAAGATAAGAGAGGTCAAACAATGCATGTATTGTGATAGCATTGATTAATAATACCCCCTACGTTCCAAAATGAGTCTCCTTATTTCTATTTTGAAAAAAATTAAGGAAGAGTCAGTTAGTGTGGTATATTTACTCTTGTATCTTATGATCATGTGTTAAGCGATACTAACTAACTTGATATAAAGATATTATTGACAATTCATGCATAACTAACTTACTAAAAAAAATGAAAGAGTGCACTTATTTTAAGTAAAAAATATAATAGAAACAGGACACTCATTTTGGGATGGAGGATAGTATCAGTTATGTACCATACTAAAGAGCAAGACTTTGTTCAAATGAGTTTGTATACTAAGATAGACTGAACTAAACAGTAATTAGCCAGGATGCCTGGGAAAAATGAATACGCAAAACAGAAACAAAACACGGGGTGTCATTTTCAATTTGGCCACGCTCAAGCACACTTGAAATTCTAACTGATAACCAGAAAGAAACAAGCTGCATGACCAACTGATTTACTACATCTTTTATCCATAAAATCAGTTTCATGACTTGAGTACAAATTCCATTAAAAAACAACACTTCAGTAAGCAATTGCAAATTTGCAATTAATATGTCCAAGTAAATACCATTACAGTAACTCCTATAAATTCTTATTTGTGTAGGCACAAATGGTGATACAAAAATATGATATCCATAATCAGTTCAACAAATAAACAAGTATCTCTAAGAACAAGTTACTAGAATAATCAGTGTGCAGACAAGTGAACAATGGCAGTACCGTACACACTCAAAATCAAGCTAGCAAAGCACATACAGAAATGTGTACCTGGGAGGCCTAATCACAAAGGTGATGAACTGATCAATCATCTTCTAGTTAGTGAAAATTACAACAACAGCAGCAGAGCGTCTGAGTAGCTCAAACTTATCTATCCTCACCCATTACTGAAACAACAAGCCAACCCACCCACCTCCCCCCAAAATCCACAAACCCTATCACAAATTTAACCAAAAAAACAAATTTTGGAATATGGGTAGGCCTAGAAAAAACGAATGCACCGCCATTTCCGCATCAGCAATTGCTTCGCTGTAACAGTAACCCCACAAGAACCCCAGACAAAACAGGCATCACCGTCAACCTCAAATTCACACACAAAAAGCTCAGCTCAATTTTCAAAACCGTAGCTCAAAGTGATCGAACACCAAAAAGGCAGATCCAATGTGGCCAGCCACAGCACTATCTTCATCCAAGGCTTCAGCTTCAGCTACCTATCCAGAAGAGGTAAATTTGTAGACTCCCTGCAACAACCTGAGCTTCGAAAACCCAGTTTCGCGAGGATCTTTACACATCCCAATTTCAGATCTCAGGCCCCAAAAGCTGTCACGAAAAAAAGAAAAAAAAAACAGAGAGAAAAAGGGTAAAGGCGATATAGTATCTACAGTCAATGCATCTTCAAACGATCAAAAAGAAGAAGAAGAAGAAATTAGAAACAGAGTAGGAGAATGATGAGAGAGGAACAAGAAACGAAAAGGGTTTTGTGTGCTACCGAAAGCGAGTGTATTGGGAAGAAAAAGATGAAAAAGGAAAGAGAGAGAGAGCAGAGATAGAGATAGAGACAGATGCCTCCAAATCAAGTTTTTTTTTTTCAAAATTATTATGGAAAGAGAGGCCTCTGTAGGTGTAGGCTGTAGCCAACCCACCAACTAATAACCACTTAAATAACTAACTTTACAAAATAATTATGGGTGCTGAGTGAGTCAACTTAATTACAACACTTAGTCTCATTAAATACCGTATATTAAAGCCCGTTAGAGAAGACATTCAGGTTTGAATATCCTCTCAATTTTAAAAATAAAAAATGTTGTAGAAAGTCATGTATTATTGTCATGTTTGTTTTATTTATTTGTGAGACAAGGTTCATTTTAGTACTCAAAAAATTTTGAAAAAATCAAATTAGTACTCACATTAAAAATTACTCCATCCGTCTCAAAATGAGTGTCTTGTTTCCATTTTTTGCAAAAATTAAGGATTACCAAATA